>JABSMT010051231.1:0-13334 GCA_018902335.1 Eumacrocentrus americanus
TACTTTGTTATTATATATAATTAAATACTTTTATGGGTAGTTTTTTTTTTCGACAAAAAAGTGCTTGCTTATAATGCATCGCTTCTTCTAGGTGTCCCGCATCCACTGATTCAAATTTTTATATCAATGACTCGCGATTTTAGACATTCATTTATAGCACGTAATAATGGTTTATGTGATTGAGTGTATACAATAGAATATATTGAAATCTATATGGGGACGAAATACGTACGTTTTTTTTTTCTGTGGCATACTGATCAATTTCTTTATTTTATTTTATTTTTTTAATTAGATTTCTTCTCCCGATTTAATCTCTGTGCGTGACCTCATGGACACTGTCTCATTGACCTTCCCTCTGTTAAAGAAGCAATTACTTGCCCTGGACCAGATACATTTATTTGAGACATTTGACATTAAATTTAAAGAAACGTGGGAAGAGTGCCAAAGACGCCGAAGACCAGACGTGCAATTAATAATTCGTAAATTAGCGGGTAGGCTGTGTGTGTATTCACTCGGTTAAATATATCTCGTGCTTGGAGACAAATACCATGGTGGCTTTGAACAATCATATACAAAATGTCAGTTTCAACGGGGGCATTTTTTTTTACACGTGCATATATCAACTTTTCCATAAATTTCGTTATATTATTATATTACTTTTGGCAGGAATGTCGTAACTATATTCTTCGCAATTGCACAGAACTCGAACTAAAGACGAAACAACACAAAAAATGAAAATTGTCAAAAATTAAAAAAGAAAAATGAGCAGGAACATCAAAAAGTAAAAGCTTATAAATACAAGTCATGTGGTGGTATTATATATTTTTTTTTTGTTTGAATATCTAGGATTTTGGTGATGTATGAACATGACTTAAAACGATTTGGTCCAAGCGTGATGAAACACAAAATCATTGCAATACTTTTTGTCTTTAAATATCTATATCTGTTGCTTTTTTTATGACGAGTTCTCTCATGCGCAGCGACTTTAATACTCGTAAATTCACTGTTATGTAAATTTAGTTGGATTTGTGTGTGTTTGCGAAGGCAATAATATAAACGATTATTTAAGGAAGGACGTCGTTCATGGAGGATTCACTTAAATACTACCGTAATCAATAATAAACGTAGTTAATAATAATTAATCGATATCCAGTATGTAGTAATGCTTATTCAATATATACAATATTTAGTACTGTCATCGGGTAGCCGAGAGGTTTCAGTAGGCTCTAGAAAGCCAATTTTCTACATTGGGAGTATAATCGAAGAGAGTTATATTGAGGACTTTCTATATATACATAAAAAAACAAATTGCACGTAAAACGTCGAAGCTCTTGCAATAGTCATAGATCTAGCATGATCACCAGCAAAGTTCATCAACCATGCTCACAGACTGAAATAATAAAGAAAAACGCTGAAACCTCACGGTTCCCCAAAGATGCCCGGTTATCAAGAATGGAAGGAATATGGTCTATCTTACAAGCCGAGTATGGTGGGTGCATAGTTTTTTGTTAAATCGAATTACAATACAATCATCCATTGATCATTTTCTGACTGAATAGTTGATTGATCCTTATCTCGTCGCTCTTCTTACTCGCCTCATTATCGCACTATTAATATAGTAATATACGTTATTAAAAACTAGAGACAATCTCTAATGACTTTGTGAGTAGTTTTGCATAATTAGGCTTTTGAGCAGTAGTAGTCTAGTCACGAGAAGAATTTGTTGGTAATGAAAAATCTCGGGCCGACCTTGACAACGCGTCAGGTGGGAACGTTGATGGAAGTTTGGACCACGCGAAGTAAGAGGAAAAATTCATTCTAGAAAATTTCCCATCGAGTTTCTGTATTTCTTTAATTAATAATCTAACTCTTATATATGTGCATTGTGTGACACACTTTTGAGTTTTGTTTTTTTTTTTTTTTTTCGCACTAAAAAGTCTTATTACACGACATGAATTAGAAGCATTGACATCGATATTGACATCAAAGCGCAATTTCGTGGATTGGCGCAATGATTCTTGGCTCACGCGTTATACAAGAATTTCTATTTATCGCCGCTTTGAAAAAGTATTAAACACACGCATGTAGTTGGATAGAAACATGAAAAACAAACTGCACTTTAAAATCTATATTGACGCATCCCATCAGACGATATCACACTTGCATGCGTTCTTGTATAATCTTTCGCTCCTTGTTTACTATGACTTAGAAACTACGCACGATACATTTGACCCTTTCGTCGTATCCAACGGCTTCTCTTCCGGCCTTTGTATTTCCGGTTTAGGCCACGTCAATCCTACAATCATCTGCAATACGTCGAAATTTAATAATTCAAAGATTGCTTCTTTCCTATGCATCCATTTTACTGACTGTGCAAACGTCCCGTCGGCGGCTTCACTTGATTATTCCCGAGCTTTGGTATCGCCCCAATAATCTTCACTCGACTCTGTTGCTGCTGCTGCTGTTGTTGCTGCTGCTGTCGATTATCGCAGAATTGTGGTGGAGGAGCAAAGACAAGTTCGTTGTCACCGTTTCCAGCCGACGGTCCGGCATTGAATTCCGGCGGTGGCGGCACAAACAAATCGTTATTTTGCTCCTCCGCATCAGCTTCGATCGGCGGTGGTAGCTGGGCGAGGCTAACCGCGTGTCTAGTGAGCATTCCACTGCTATAATTCATTCTCTTGGGATTGTTATTCTCTTTGTCTGTAACTATTGATTGGCTATTCTCATTCCTGGCTGAATCGTCAAAGCCAGTCGGTGGTCCGACAGGAACGTCTTGGTCTGAACTCACGCCACTCGAACTATTGTCACCGTCTTCCACGAGCTGTTGAGTCTGTTGGCTCAAAAGAAATTCGTTCGGATGACTCTTGGACGACTTGAGTTGTGTCCTGACCTTTTGTATCTCTTCGACACTAAATGAATGCGGAAGGGAACTGCTACCAGACGAACTACTTCCAGATGCATTTGAATTACCAGAAGTCTCTCGTGTTGACTCAAGTTTTTCACGAGCCGCAGCCTTCTCCAGTTCCTTTGCAATCTCTGACTCACCCACATCGAATTCCTCGTCATCCTCGTCGTTCTCTGACTCTGATAAACTGTAATCGGGTTCAGGAATTGGCGGACCAGGAACACCCGAGATATTTGTCGCCGATGAACTAGTGCTCATTGTCTTTTTCTTTGTTTCACGACCGCCAGTTATGCTGTGGCTACGGTTGGTCTTCAAGGGTTGAGCATACTGATTGCCACTGCCGGCATTCAGTGGACCGTTATTCGAGTTCACCACACCATTAGTGGCCTGCTGTCCACTTGGAGGTTTGAAAGTCGTGTTGTTGGGCGTTCGTAAACTGTGGGACTTTCTTATATGCGTTCTTGATGTGTTTCCTGGCAAACTGTGGGAGCGATATCCAACGGTCTTCATGTCTTCTGGCGATGCGTAGAGTTTGGCACTATTTGCCGGTCGGAAACTCGACATTACTCCATAACCACCGTCGGATGAAGCGGCTGCTAATTCTGAAATGAAGGAGAAACAATTTTAATTATTTGTTTAATCGTAATGAAATACAGCAACAAGGACTATTTCTTACCTTTAACTTGCTGAATGTGTGCCATATTGTCGTAGACAGACGCTGGAGTCACAACGTCTGCGGCATTGGCACCAACATTGACTTTGATCACTTGTCCAACTGGTGGTGGAGGTGGCGGATGATTTGGTGGTGGTAAGCCATTCCTGCTCGCTATTGCATTCACGTCCTCTTGACTGCGATGACCCTTTGGTGCCAAGATCGACGATTGGCCCTGGATGTTGAGATCGGGCGTGCTGTGGAAGTCCCTGTGAAGATCTGAACCGCCTCCCAGGCCGCCGAAGAAACGTACCCGCGAGTTCGACTGAAAATTTAATTCTTGATGTTGGAATCCAAGTCTCTGGAGCACGTGTACTTGGTGAATAAATGCGTGCTAGTATTATGGATGGCGAATTATTATCGATGAAATTAGAGGCGTGTAATTGTGAAAATACTTTGATGTTCATGAAACTATTGAAATGCGATGTTTTTGATTGCAATGGATGAGAATAAAGGATGAGGAGTTTCTTTTGAATGATCCATATTATGTAGAAAAAATTTTTGTTAAACAAAGCGTGTGAAGGAGAAGCCACAGTGTGTATTGATATCGCTTTGGAAATGTATATTCATTTTCCCCGAAGCTGTTTGTTGTTACTAGTCACCTGGAGTTTTCATGCTAAGAATTCGGGTGTTCTGTATAAATCTAAGGTATTATCGATCAGTAATACAAGTAGTCCTCGTCCTCCTGGCTGTATTTCAGGCGCACCTTGTTGAACGCCCTTGGCTTTCGCGAGTACTACAACAAACATGCAGACAGCCACCATTACCAGGGTACATGCGACTCGAAAATCAACATCAAACTCGTGGTCTTTTTTGTTGAAATAGACGACGACTTTTACCTCTGAAATGTTTATCACCGAGGAAGGGATTTAGTTTTTTTTTTTTTTTTTTTTTTTTGGAGAGCCTAAGAGTGTTCATTTATCAGTAAATATCATCAATTTATATTTATCAAGAAGTATTCCAATACCATAAACTCTTACAATTGATTAATTAATTAAAGATGATAATAAAAATGAGCAATTTCGAACTTATGTATTCTACCAAATTACACGAAATAAATTATTTAATTAATAATTGAGCTCTACAAAGATGAAATAAATCCAATTAAATAATAAGTAATTGTAGGAGATTAGAGAACCAACAGTTGCACCAAAAAAAAGCCATTTAGGTTGATCACCAACACCAACGAACGAGCCAAAAGATATATAATATATCTACAATTTGGAAAATAAAACGAAAGATCTCTTCAACCCTCTTAGAATCTTACTTTTCCCTTCCGTTTCATCTCTGCGACGCTCGTGTAGACTCTGCCAGTTTTCGATGGCGATGAAGGATGCGACTTGGTAGCCGGGCCACTCTGAAAGTGAGAACTCATCATGGTCGTGCCATATTGGCCGCTATCACCTCCCTGCTGTCGTTGGAACAGTTCCTGTAATCGAAGCAATGCAGATGCTCGAGTCTCGGAATAATCGTGCTGTCGCGACAACATTCGTGAACAATGCTATGGATGGAAGGAGGAAGCGCATATCACGTGTTCGTGCTAGTTTGCTTTCTCGTGCGCGTGAAGAAACAATTTTTTTACCTCGAGTTCCGCAGCGGTTATTCGACTCGACGTTGGCCGGGAACGAATGCTGGCAGTTCTGGGCTGTACAGGGGTATTTTGTCCAGTGTTTGGTCCAGTTGATGGCTGCTGGGGCAAGTGAATTGATTCAGCGCTGCTGGATTTTCCTCCAGTCGACGCAATGTCTTCACGATCGTCTTTCTCGCCACCACCCTCTGTAGAATAATGGATCAATTAAATATCATATCATTATTAGAAAAGGCTTTTTATTTGAACCGAGAAAATGTAATTAAAATACTAGGAATGCTATTGAAGATTTTATTAATATTGTAAATGTTTATATTAAATAAAATTTGATTAATTAGACGAGTCAATACCTAGTCCAGCAACCATGGACCTTGCTCGTGCACGTCCAACGCTCAGAGTCGTTTTGGGATCCCTTCGAGGTGGCATTGGCGCTGGTGATCTGCCCAGCGTACCACTGATTGGCACATTATTACTACCCTTTCGAGGCAACGTTGCGTATTGCCTCTGATTCGGTTGACTAGTCGGCAGTGCAGCTGCCGATTGCGAATTGGGAAGGCTCACGACTGGTGATACCACTGTCATTCTGACTAATTCGCCTGATCTCCTTATCAGATCTACTACGTGTTCATGCGAAGCAGTCGATATATCTTCGCCGTTGATCTGATCATCAAAATTCAAAGAAGGAAAATCGTCAATTAATGATAATACCAATGAAGTCATTTTTTTCCTCGACAATGTCATTACTCACCTGTATGAGAAAGTCTCCCTTCCTCAGTCCTGCCAAGTCAGCAACCCCACCTGGACTGACATCATCGAGGTACTGCGCTGCCGGTGTCAGGCCCAGCAAATTCGATGGCGTGGTCTTGGCACCACGCAGAATGAAGCCAAAACCTTTTCTCGAGCGATGCAGGACGACAGTCCTGGGCTCGGAGGTAACGCTAAACATGGAAATACTGTCTCTCAGTGATAATCGTACGTTTTACAGAGCTTTCATTCAGTAACAATGATTTCTTACGGTTTCTTCAGCCTCGGTGCTGTGGCGAAATACTTGTGTTGTGATTCCCTACGTCCAAGGACTCTATTGCGACCTTCCCTGACCAGTTGAGGACCCATAGGTATATTTGTGTGTCGAAGTCTGACTTCTTGGACACAATGGGCAGGGAATAGTCCTGTGCCTTGACCCCGCAGAACGCCCTCCAGCAGACCGCAATCTGTCGCTCCAGTGACTGGTGTAACAAACAATGAATGTATTGAATTATTATGGGTATTATCCGTCATCACCACGATGTTTTACGAGTACCAATGCACCATGGCATATCGAGAAACAGTTATGGCTGTGTTCCCTGTATATGGCTCTCTCAATTTATGGTTTATGCTTATTCGATTACGAAGAAAAAACTTGCGCCACGCGCATTACTTTGCCAAACGACTCTCAAGACGATTCAAGATTTCCCTTTTCGCCAGGTACAAGAATCCAAAGTTGTTTCCATTTGGAAGTATACACTTTTTTGCTTGGATAAATCGATTCTACCTTCGAGAATGTCGCCCTGGTTGATGGTCAGGTGTCCACCGATACCGCTGCTATAACTCTCGACGCAGACCACTGTCGTACCGGGAATGGAGAGCGAGTTCGTCGTGTCGGACTGCGATGTACCAACGCCCGAGCTGTCGCTAATGACATCCGATGCCGTGTCCCCGAGGCTCTTGTCTGTTGAATGAAACAGTTGATGAATTTATTAAAGGAAAAATCTGTCGAATATGATAATTCATAGAGCCAATACACTTCAGGTCAGCCTCCTTCATGTCAGCTGGCTTTATTTATTTATTTGCTTAAAAAGAAGAGAACGGTGTTACCAAAAAATGAGGGCTAGTCCCTGATGACTGGTTTCTCTAAATCGCGAGACTCACGTGAGCTGGTTTTATTATTCTGCATGAACATTTAATTGGCGTAAATACATGCTGGCACAGCCGCGATAATTCTTTTGCCGGTGGGATTTATATTATAGCATATATTATTATAGATAAAATGAAGAAATGAGAAGATTTTGAAATATAATTGGAACATCTAAGTATCCGCTAAAGACACGTATGCGAGGTGGGGCAACAGTGAATAGAGGATAATTAAAAAAAAAATGGTGAAATGACCGCGACAACTTGAAACATTTATTATTAGTCATTAAAACAATTATCCCATCTAATTAATTTATATATTCCCCACAAATATGTATATCTATCTATCTATCTATTTATCTATCTATCTATCGTAATGTCGTCGCGACGATTCTCCTGATGCTTTCTTCTCTCGTTTGGTGGTGATGGTTTGACACACTCGAGAGATTCAGCCCAACAAACGCAGGAGCATCTTCCAGGAGCAGCTCAACCTCATGGTTGAGACATTTGTGTATGTGTATATTTTTTTTTGGTAGAAAAAAAAAGATGAATAAAGACTTGTGTACCTGTGACGATGCTGGCCGAGTCCTCGCCAGAGGGCTGATTGCTGCCCTCAGACAGGCTGGAGCTCGCCGAGCTGAATGGAGCAAGACTCCTGCTGCTGGGCGATGGTGAGGGTGGCATCTCCGTCATACGTCCGTGAATGTCCAAGCGATGTTGGAGCTCGATTCGGTGCTCCTGGAGCCTCGTGAGACCCTCTATTCTTAAGTTTTGATAGTGCTCCACGTTCGGTGATCTTGAAATTGCGCGAAGAGCCATCGTGGTACTGAGTTGTTCGACGTGATAAGCGTAAAGTGTCTTTGCCTTGAGGGGAGATAGCTTTACATGGAATCTTGATAAAGTCGAAGAGACAAATTTCAATCTCACGGTTCTTAATTTTATGATTAAAGAAAAGAAAATGGGAACATACTAAGGTCTTGTATTTGTCTTTTCGAGTGTTATCAAGTGGGTCACACTGATAATTGTCCATTTCGGATAAAAGAATAAGATTAAGTTCTGTTTTAAAAAAAGGAAAAAATAAAACATAGCAGACCCAGCCACGTGGCGGCTTGTCACCTCTTGGCAAAGACAGTTTATGCTTACCTCGCATTGGGATCCCGCAGTGCTGGGGTCTGATACTCGGACGGTACTCGATTCAGAGTGTTTTGCAAGTGTTCATTCCTACTCAAGCCATGGTGACCCTGTTGATCCTGGTGGTGTGCTCGGGCCAATGTGCCCAGTTGCTGCTCGGACGGTATTCTCTGTAGAGTTCCGCATTCAACGCGGGCCTGCTCTATGGACGGCACTCGGTTGAGGCTACTGTGGTGTGACTCAGCGCGCGACATCCCTGAATACTGATGCTCGCCAGACGATACTCGGCTCATGGATGCGCTCGAGTATGGCTCTGTGGACGGTGTTCTGCTGCTCGTGTACTGCTCACTGCAGGACGGAATTCTACCAGATGCGAGGCTATTGCTGTATTTTTCGCCAATGGGCAGTCTGCTCAATGTTCCTGATGAGTACTGGTCCACGGAAATCGTTCTCGTCAGGGTACCACACGACGTGGTCTCGCTCGTGGACGGTATCCTGGTGAGGGTGCCCAGATTGCTTATTGAGCAGCTTGTGGTCATGCCACCAAAGGCCACCGAGCGTCTCTTCGGGTTGTAGCGTGGTGGTCCTTTAAATGGTACTGGAAAATTTGCAAGGTTAAGTAAAGAAAGGATTACTTAGCCTTACAAGCTGATATATGTCTGACAGGGTCAAAGTCTAGGAGAGATCTGAGAGTTTTATATAACTGATTGATTTTTTTTGTCAGTTTTTGTTGCTGTTATTACTCGACTGTCCTAGACCTTGTTATTCAGACTGAAGTTTCTCTTTTTTTTTGTGGAGCATTCTTTTACACACATTCGCATGATTTTTTATCAGTTTTTATACAATACTTGGCACTCAAGGTTTCAAGATACTACATGGACTTATTTCAAGTCGTTTCAAATCATTACCATTCATATATTATTTACCACACATACGCACGCACACTCTCGCGCGTGTTTTTTATACAAAAATACTTATGGTTGTCAATGTGTCAATATGATCATTAGCACAATGACGATAAATAAAATACTTTGTTAGTGGTTTATTATTTTACGAAGCGGTGAAGCATCACACACGCACACCCACAGTCACAGTCTTGTACGCGGTTTTGTAATCAGTTTTTGTGAAAGGGTGGTTACAAAGTGCTAGCAATACGGGGCGAGGGTTGGTTTCAGATATTTATATGTAAGGAGGACTTTTTGATATAGCTGTTGGATTGTCTACTACAAGTATTGAACTGAAAGAACTTTCAGAAACATGTACAATAGTTGAATTAATTAGCTTGTAATCAACGATGATTCATGAGCGATAAAGTGTGTCTCTCTGTCAGGTACTATCTCTACCAATTAAAATGACATTTTTGAATAAGAAAAACAAATTCCCCCCTCGAGCCGAAAGGAATGAATATTATAAATCATTTGTACATTCTTATTAACGCCTTATTTCCCCCCTATATCTTGGAATGATCTTATATCTTCTTTTTGCCTTTCGAATACCGGAGAGGCTCGAGTCGTAACCCAACCATCACCACCAAAAGATTCCACACAGTTACGAGCGGCATTTACTTCCTCGTGCTTTTCCACCACAAGATCGATTGATACCGATATTGACCACGATGGAAGCCACGATACTTCCACCTCCTTCTTTTCTCCTCCTTCTTCTTCCTCATCTTCTTCTTCTTCTAAGTCTCTTCCTGTCTCTCTAACCGTTTTCTTCCAGGATCACAAGGAGGGATATACCCTCTAACGAACATCTAACGAGTATGCTAAAAGCGTGCACACGTGCTTCATGCCCAAGCATTCAGATACAGCATGCAATATATATGTACATCTACTAGGTACCCAACAGACGATCGATCCTTGCGAAAGAGTTACCTCAAGAGCATACACGCGTATCTCTTGGATCTCGAGGCAGTCAAGTCGTCGTACGTCAACGTCAGTCTTCTCGCTCTGAGACGCTTGACTTAGCATCACTCAGTATCATTCACAGTTTAGTCAACATTTTCATTATTTTTCTTTTTGAGAATTAGTTGGATTTCCTTACGCGTTATTTAGTTAGAGTCAGTGAGGTATGGGGACTCATAAACATCTCTAGACTATTAGCAAGCCAAACAAAATTCATCTACACTTATTAACATTATCGTTGAAAATGCCTTCATATCTCTACTCTACTGTTTGCTCGCACTCACCGACTTCCTCAGGCTGATAATTCTTGATGACTTCCGCAAGTTCCATGTTACCGGCAATGACGGCAACCTGATAGGGGGTTTGATTCGCGTAATTTAAGCTGTCCTTTTGCGCGCCCCTGAAGAGCAACTGTCGGATGCACGAGGAGTCGGTGTTGTTGACGGCACACACGTGTAGCGGCGTGTTGCCTGACGCATTTCTCGCGTTCATGTCAGCGCCGTAGAACAGAAGATGATCCAGGTGTTGAACCAAGTTGTTGCGGCATGCCTGAAGGGTAATTTAAACATTAGAAAAATGCCCCGAGTATATAAATGGCAAAAAATTACTAAGATGTATTATAAATCTTTGATTTTAAATAGCCTTAAAGAAATATTTCATATGCTTTAAGAGCTGTAAGAACAATACTCCGTGGATCTTAGTAATTTTTTTTTTTTTTTTTCGGAGTATCTCTAATAATATACGAACATGATGAACTTCCTGCCAGCCTTGGAGATCCTGAGCGCCAATTGTCGCGTGATCATGCAGAAGTGTCTCACATAGCATTGGATCTGTCTTATAGATAACACTATAATAAAGCGGTGTCAAGCCCTTGGTATCCTTGTAATTCGGACTAGCACCAAGCTCCAGAAGAGTCTTTACAGCCTCGAGACTGTTCCTCTCGACTGCTCTGTGCATAGCTGTCAAACCATCCTTTGTCCTGTAGTCCAAGAGTGCTCCACCATTCACCAGGGCAATGATCACCTTCGATGGTGTCTTTAGAGTCGTTGCCAGGGTGAGTGGTGTTTCTAAAAATAACGAATATAAAAATCATTATTACCAAATCATTAATTCAATTTTATCAATCACGAAAACATAAATAAACATACCTCCAGTCTCCTGGCAGTGAAAGTTTGGATCCAATCCCTTGCTGCACATCTTTGATATCTTCTCCACCTGACTGTTGGCCACATACTCCAGTAATCTCCTCAGATTGCTCCTCGTGTGTATTGCCTTGAGCTGCTTCTCATCCAGATGAAGCATCTTGTAGACTCGCCTCTTGTACTTGAGCTTGAAAATCATTAAGATAAAATCAGTATATAAAGATTAGAGATACAATGTCAGTGGGGATTTGATGTCGCATGTGTTTCATTCAGTAGAACGGGGCCAATTGGCCAAGTCCGGTTGCTGTAGGTGAGATCTCCTGGGCGTAAGACCATTAACAATAGGGACAGTAGGTACGTACAGGGACAATGGTATGGACAAGCTGGAACTGATAATGGGCGGCACAGACTACAGTCTCTAGCAGTATAATAACCATTGGTATAAGCTCCTGCATAAGTGCACCTACGATTCAACGCTTAGTCTCTCTCTCTCTCTCTGTCTCCCTATCGCCCTCAGTATCAAATCGCTTGGTCATCAGCATTGGATACCACGCGTGAACACCCAGATATCTACGCTTGAGTGCGTCTCTTGGCTACTTGGCGTTTCTAACGGTGCGTGAGTGCCTTCCATGGAATGATTTTCTCCACTACTCCTGTACTCTCTATGTTCATACTCTATCAGATCTGTAGTATGTAGTACTGAGCGTCACATTGGCAGCATTCTTGGACACTTGCGTTTATAAGTGCACAGGAATTATCCACATACCATCGTGGAAAATCATGTCCTTAATAACTTGATTAGTTTATGTAAATGAGTTTGGCGACAAAGTAACAGTAACTGTGTCTTTAAAACCAGGCTGATCACCCTCTTTTTTATGTCTAAAAATACTGGAACTTGCTAAACGTGTTCCTCCATGTGTTGCAGGAAGAATCTTGAGAGTGTCAATGACTTTCAACTGAATGTTATTGTGAGTCAGATGCTGGCTGCAACTGATACACATCAATATTGATGGCTTTGAGGGATATATGTAGAGGGACTGGTTAAGTTACTGGTTACGCAAGGGACCACGAGAATTTTTGTGGTGACAAGAGAACAAGTCCTGGTGAAGGCAAAGCATACAATCTCTTTCCTTGAGATCATTGACTTTACATCAATGTCTTTATATATTTAATTCAATTTAATTTAATAATGAATAACGATATTTATTTATTTATCTATATTTTTGCAATGATTTATTTTGGGTTTTGCGAGAAATAAATTAGTATTCAAGTAAAGACATTGTTTATGAAGCAGGCGTGGGTTTGAGTTTTGCAATTTAATGAATTATGGAACGAAAATTTTGCTCGTGCACGCGGCTCCGTTTGTTCTTCTACGCGCGTTGTCGCTTTATTTATCGGAGAACGAGGGTGGAAACTTCTTCTTCATCTTCTTTTCTCTCTTGTGTGCGACCCTTATGGACCACAGGGCTTCCTCGTACGTGACGCGAATACAGAGGATGTTAAATGACCGAATCTCGTTTGGACTTGGGGCAAAACAGCAGTGATTCCCCCTTGAAATGGCATCAGTATCATAAACAGAAGTTCACATTGTCGTGGTTGATATAAATTGACTCAGTTGCTATCACAAACGACCAATAAAAATAATTCAAGTTGAAGTTTATAAATCGAGATATGAACATGTTGCACAGTCAATATATACATATTATATAGAAGGCTTATTATTCTTGTTTTTTGTGAAGCAGGAAATTTTTTTTAAGACTGCTATTTCTTTTGAGTCATTTTGGAAGACACAAGCCGTTTTTCCATCAACGTCAACTCATTTCATGGCACGTATATGCCCCAGACTCACGTCAATGCAAAGTCATTTGCTTCTTTCAAGGATCCTCATCGCAAAAAGAAAGACTCTCTCTCTTTTTAAAAGAGGATTAAATGTTTCAGGGATCTCACTGGGATTAGTTGGAAATTTTAGGTTCAGCTATATATCTATAGTAAAGAGCTATATCTGTTGTTAAGCAGTAAAAAGAGATAAGTCGATGAAAAAGTAAATTTCATTGAAATT
>JABSMT010051242.1:0-13330 GCA_018902335.1 Eumacrocentrus americanus
GAGCTATATGTATATTTATATAGATGTATAATGAACGATCGAACGGAAGTGAAATTGGGTATAACGCGGAAGGAAAAGAAGTAACGTCGATTTCGTTCTCGATTGAGGGCCAATGTGACGGGATGACTTTCACCGCGTTGAATTGGAAACCCGCATCACATCTTCACACAAGTTCTTCTCAACATATACGTAAATTCGAAGATGCCGCGCGTGCATGTATATGGCCCATTTTTGTGGGAAGGTAACAGGTAACAAGCGCGGGTTACTGTTAGTTTGAGCGCGCGCTTCGTCTCATCGGCTTGGCAGCATTCCTTGACATCAGTGGCCCGTTTCGTTCGCGAAGAAAATCCCATCATTGTAAGAAGTGTAAAACTCTCAATTTTCGTTCAATAGACTATAATACGCAACGAAAGTGCGTTTTTCTCGCGCAATTTCTCGAACGAGTGACTCACACGCTCGTTTGTACATTGCGGAAAATAATTTACATATTTCTCCGTTTCTCAGGCTGATCACAGGAGGGAACAGTTGAAGAAGGCGACTGACAGGATTCAACGAGAGATAGAGGAGGTCACAGAGCGTGAGCACGAGCTCCGAAACGTCGGAAGTATCAAGACCACGTCAGACGAAACTGTCGATTCTAAGGTATACAACAAAAAAAAAAAAAATTATACTTTCTTTACTCTCCTAATAAGTTGACTGACGTGTTTGCCAAATGTTTAAGGAAATTGTGCAGTGTGGGAAAATTTAAGTGAAATACTGGAGTACAAACGACAGTGCGTACTCGTTTCGAAACACCTGTTAGAGTTGTCTTAAGAGCTAAAAAGAAACCGCTGGATTATACGATTATCTGTTCATTAAGCTTGGCAAACTATATCTTTCACGGCTTCGATACACCTGTCCCGACTTATTCTTATACATGTTATTTCAACATTTCCAGTTTTCATACTATATTTTTTCTATGGAGAAAAGTTATTAAGCTGTTAAATACGAATTATGATTAATTTTATTCTGATCTGCTGATAAATATACCACGTGTTTCATGCGATTTATACGATAGACACTGTATTCTCTGCGAGGCCACGTAGGAACTACGTAATAAAGGCAGGGCACCTGAGTATTTACAGACGCTCTTCAGGCATCCTCATGACAATTCTTCCCACGTAACATGACGAACGCATTGTCTGCCGTGAGTAATAGAGGCCTGAGTACACCTATCACGTATACTAAACTGCCTTCATTGCGTCAAGAAGATGATGGTTCTTCATCATTGTCTCAATTCTTTTTGACTCATCGATGTTTACAATGTCTCGCGACTTTTACGAAATAAAATATCAACATATATAGTACCCTAAATTAGATTGTAAAGAGAAACTCATCGACATTTGGTGAAAGTTGATTAAATTTTTAATTAACAGGTCCATCGCATGCCGCAGGCGCTGATATCGGGAAAGTTAAAGAGAACAACGTCAACGCCACAGATCTTGGAACCAGTAACCTTGACACCTTCGACACCCAACCTCACACCCAAGATGACGAACGGCGTTATATCAGCCCGTACAACTCCAACACCACTGCGATTTGCCACCAGCCCAAGTCAAAAGGGTCTCATGCACAGGTTCCTGGCAACACGTGGGAAGATCTTTAATAAGAGTCCTTCGCCAACGGGAGGAGATCTCTTGACACCACCACCAACGCCAACGATTGTTCTCAATCCTCTGAGCATCAAGGCACTTGGCAGAAGCCTAGACATCCAGATAGAACCTGATGACGAGCCGAAAAAGCCCCCTGTTAGAAAGGGATATGTTCCAGTGGAGGAAAAAATTCAGAAAGAGCTCAATGAAATGAAGGAACGTGAAAATGAATTGAGGTATGTTTCAGGCATATAAATTATTATCCTCGTTATAAAAATGTATTGATGATTTTTTTGTGTTTTCTTTTAGATTGATGAGATCGCGAATGCTGGCAAAGTCTCAACCAAATCTATTGGACATTGGGAATGACAATGACTCCGATATTTATGATGGATCAAGTTCCCTGAGAAGTGGCACGTCGTCCAATACTCTCAACGACGATGAATCTGACAGCCAGCAGAAAGGAAAGCACAAGCCGAATCCCAGGCGTCGAAGTACATTGATTGCTCAGTGGGAAAATCTTATAGCGGCGAAAAAGGAATTGTCAGAGAATGGTCACGAAAGCGAGGATAATTTTTGAATTTTAGATTGAGAGCAGTTCTACTCTATAATCTATTCGGTATGGTTAAAAATAATGCTTCGGAATTTTCCAATGTGGCAATTATTTGCAGTATTAAATTGATAGAAAAATTGAGTCTTACATATAATGTAAGACAGGATTAGAGTATCGAAGATACTTGGAGCTCATGTGAAATACGCAGCATAATAATTTTTATGTACTTATTAGTATTAAGTGTTATATATTTCAGTCATTGCCCGAAATAACTTTCAGAAGGCGAAATGAGGGTATCTATATTGCTTGAGGGAGAAATGACTCATAATCAAAAGTCAAGTGCAATTATGCCAATTATATCAAAATCGGTGGACACACTTATCATCGTTGATAGAGAGATATCGAAAAAAAGTTGCCCAAAACGGTGAAATACAGCGGTAAAATACATTTATTTATGAGCAACGTAGCCCAATAAGTTATTATAATTATTTAATTAAAGACATGTAATCTTTTGAGTCAAGTATATAATTTCGTAATAAAATCAATCGCAAGTTTCTCTATAATAGTTTTAGTTCATCGCCATGTTATCAACTATCGATGTGGGAGTTTAAAAAGCATTGGATACTCCACCCAGTGCACTGGCTTGCTTATCTTTGAATGCTCTACGCTCTTGTCACGCATGCGTGGAGCACGTTGTCGAACACCGCGTGGATTAAACAGCGCGTGCGCCCTTATCAATAAAATAATTGTATGACTACAATGAAAATTAACAAAACGAAATGTTTACTAATAAGTAACTTCAATGTGGCTAAAAAAATCTATGTCTTTGCATGTAATTTAAAAAACGCAAATTCTTTGCAATCCACTTGTTATAATGAAATTTGGTGTATTTTATTTTCTGGCTATGAAACTATTTATAGATTCTAAAGCAGATTAAGATTACGGATTAGATGGAACAGTGATCGAGTGATGTCATTCGGTATTTTTTGAATTTTCTTTTCTCATGTCACGCGACTCGTGGTAATGATATTAACAGGCAATCAGAATTATTGAGATCGTTAGCGTTGCCAGGACGAGGATTTTTTGGACAGTCGCAATCACGTATCTCTCCCTCTGTCTCCGTTCGCTCGTCTCGGGACGAGGGGTATGTATGCGCATTCTCCGCGGACGGATCAATGCTGGAAATAGCTCAGGCCGGAGTACGAGGTGAGTCGCCTTCGTCAAGAGCCAGAGCCTCCTCGGGTCTCTTGGTTTCGTGAAAAAAAGGCTCCTTTCATTTCCTTTCGTTTATTCGGTGCGGTTTGATACATAAAATAAGTGTTAGGGTATTAAGAAAACCTCTGCTCCACTTTTCCCTTACACTTTCTTGTCTCGGATTTGATTCCTCACTTGCGCGGTTGCCATCGCTCCCTACTTCTGATGGTGTTAGAGCTTGGAGGATAATGACGCAAAGACAATGTACAACAGACAAATGGGGCTTATGAGGCTTGATTCGTAAGTATTGCAATCAAGTGCTATCGGTCGATCATTTTGTGAGTTGCAAATGACTTATGGATTAAACGTTGATTATGAAGAGTGTAAATTTCTTCCCTAGTATGCTTGGGACATTTGCCAAGTTTAGAGAGTGACCCGGTCTTAGAGAAAATCGTTGAAATAGTCGCACCATCCACTGGCACTAATTTTGTACTTCCAGTTTCTCATTTTTATTGTGTGCAATTATATCAGTCTTGACATTAATTAATTGTGCCAAGTGCATCTTCATTCAGTAAGTAGATATTTTTTTATGTATTCTATTTAGCGACAATTGAAGCGGTCAAAAGCCGGCCCGTGGGTTCCTTTCAAAAACAAGTTTGTGGTCCGGGCACATGCGATATGGTCTCTTTAATAGTCACCCTCCACATTTCCTCTTGGCTTTACGCGCATCCATGTCGCTTCCCTTCGTGCTTCAGCTCTGGCCTAAGTGAAATCGATAATGTCGAAACAGCATGCTCGCCGATTCACCGAATGTCGAAGTGGGTCAAATTTAATTGACTATCCTGTTATTCATTTTATTTATCCAGCAATAGTGCCTCTACATTTATCTTGTGCCTTCACGTCTGACGCATGGACCAATGTATTTCTGTAATTCCATTAGTGATGACTGCAGAGCTTTAGAGCTTTGAATCAATTGAACTGACTGCCAAACTGTTGCACCAGTCCGTCCACTCCTCTCTCATAATCACCGGCACCGCTTGAGTCGTACAATTTTCTTTGAATAGGGCTTGTTTTACTCTGAATGACTGACCCGGTCATTTTTTATAGGCGGCAACCCTATCGATCACGCTCTTGTGTCACATCGATGGCGGCGTTCTTGCTTCCCAGAGAGCCCTTCATACTCTCGTCTTGTTGAATCTCAGTTATGTATCCCACCCACGTGCCATGCATACAATTTCTCTAGACTAGAGTTCTTTTTTTTTCATGTAACAGAAATTGCGTTTTATGCACGAATAATTAACCTTTTCTATCGCACATTATTTGTGAAGTTATTCAATTCCTAATAACTAATTTATTGCAATGAGTATTTAAATAACGATATGGTAGAGAACATTAAGCCCTCATTATCACTGATCCTCTTCAAGCAGTTTATCCAAATAGTTTGTATATGACTCAGGTCACATTTAGAAGAATGTTCTGTATGCGTAATCAATCGATCGAGTTTATTCCCTCCCACTCTGTTTTATATCCCAACAAGCATCCGTCGCCTCAGGAACATACTTATAATGATGATTAATGTGTTAAAAAAAAATTGTTTTGCAGAGGCCTCCCCCACACCGCTGTAGCTTTTAGAGGATGCACAAGCTGATGCACAAGGGCTTGAAGAAGAAGAAAAAGTCGAAGAAGGGAAAGAAAGGGGCGGAGGAGGACGAGTTCGATCCAGAAGAGCTTGAGCGCTACAGACGAGAGCGGGCAGAGGCCCTAGAGAAAGCCTCATCAGAAGTTGGTGAACAGAGTGGTGAAGCGGCTGCTCCTGCTGCTGCAGGCTCTGACGAGTGGCAAAAGTTTCAGGCATTAACAGCTGGTGTTGATTCTATTCTCAAGAAGACTCAGGGAGACCTTGATCGCATCAAATCCACCTCGTTCTTCCAGCGAAAAGCACCAGTTGTTGAAGGGAAGAAACCCGAAGAGGATCCTGAATTAACCAAGAACAAAGCGAAACGTTGGATAGGCTTTGATAAGGACGGAAATCCTGTCGAACAGGCTGCGGGTAAAGAAGAAGAAGAAGAGGAGAAGAAGCTTTCAGTAACCGAGGGAGGTTTTGTTGATGTTCCTGAGGACGAAGATGACGAGGAGAATTCAGCAGAGGAGGATATTTTCGACACTACGTACGTGGACGTTCTCCAAAATATCGACGTTCAATTAGCTTATATTCCAGACAGTCCTACTGAAGAAGAGGCTGGGGACGACCCTTTCGATACTACAAGCGCCGATAAAGTCCTCAAGACTGTCGACAAGCACGGGAAGAAAGTCGTGAGCCTTGGAAACGCAGTTGAAGTTCTTGCAGGTCGTATTGATTATGTCAGTACTTGCAAGATCTCCAGACCGAGAAAAGTTACTACTCAGGATCTATTGCTAGACGACGCTGAGATAAGTGAGGCAGTTGCTGAAGCTGCGCCTGAACCATTTGAGGTGGAAAAGACGCTTCTCGACGACGATTCAGACCTTCCAGATATCCCCATTGATCTCACTAAGCTTCCGCCAATTATACCTAAATCAGTGACATTCGAAGTCAATGGTCATGTGGAGAAACCGTCAGAGATTCCTCTAGACATCTCAGAGTTTGAGGTGTTGAAAGAAAAAACTATTCTTGAAGAGATTCCTGATTTAGATGATGAGTTCGATCTCGATGGACCTGTTGATGAATCTGTACGTTTAGACGAAGCAGATGATCCATTTGCTGAAAAGGAACCCGAGGCGACCACTGTACAGACTGAAATAATCGAAGCGAGCTTCGAGGTAGCGACATTCGTTGACGAAGAAGATCCATTTGACACAGCATTTGCGGAGAATCTTGTACCTGGCAAAACTGAGCTTAAATTCATCGAGAAAGAACTCGACGAATTACCAGAATCGGAGGTTTCAATTTCTCTGACGGATCCAGCAGGTCTCAACAGAGATTACGAGACTGGTTTGTTAAAATCCGAGAAGTTATTGTCAGCGAAGCCAGACCTCTTGGGTGGGTCTACGACAGATCTAAGCCAGCTCACCCATCAACCAATAGCTCCAGCTGAAGAGATCACTTACGTCGATCCATTTGATACATCCGGAATCCAGGAACCAGCGCCTGGGCAAACAGAACTGAAATTTCTGGAGAAAGAATTATTAGGAGAAGAGAATAAGAATACCGGCAGTCTTGACGACGACGATTTTGATCCAAGGAAGGAGGAAATTTCAGTTCGAACTGCTCCACCAAGACCTCAAGCTCCACATCAGCAATTTCCTACCGACAAACCGAGCTTTTCGGTCTCTTTTGAATCGGAGGAAGCAGAGGCTATTGCTGCAACTCAAGGAAGGAAACCATCACGACCAGAAGCACTTGGTCTTGCTCCCGTGAAGAGCGTTGCCTTTGAGCTGCCAACCCCTTCTCAACGTCCAGATTTATTGATCACCAGTGACGAGGAGAAGTCTATACCATCCAAGCCTCTTACTCCATACTACTCTCAGAAGTCGTTAGAGGAAGCTCTACCGGAAGAGGATCTCGATGACGTCGATGTAGACCCATTCGACACGAGTTTTGTATCAAAAGTCACGCCTGGTAAAACCGAACTCAAACTCATCGAGACTGAGCTCTTGAAGCAAGAGACAAAGTTAACTCACAGTATCAGTGATCACGACTTGAATCCCAGGCCTGAACCTCAGTCGATAGCAGGAAGACGACAAAGTGACTTTGGTACTACTTCAATTAGGCCCAAGAGCCTCAAGTTTGGTGAAGTTGCTGAATCTTTAATTGAAGATAGCGAGGAGACCAAAAAAAGTGTTTTTCAAGTGAACGAGGAGGCGCACAGAAAAAAGTTTCTGCCAAAAAGACAGGAGAGTCTTCTGGATGCCGATGTTGCCGTTGATGCAAAGCCTTTGACACCGAGAATCGAGTCTCAAGTACCTGAAGAGGAGGAAGAGATATCTTACGTCGATCCATTCGACACATCAATAGCTAGTAATATTTTACCAGGAAAAGCTGAGCTTAAACTGCTGGAGAGTGAACTCAGTCAGATTCCAGCACAAACTCAGCCAATCAGAGTGAATCCTATTGACTTTGATAAAGTGTCCCAGACTGTTCCCGTTCGACTTCAAGACGAGGACGATTTTGATCCACGTGCAGAAGAAGTAAAAGAGCAAGACTTCCTTTGCTTGGACGGCCAGGACTCCGGGGACAAGGTTCTTACTCCCTTACACAGCCATCAGGAATTCCTGGACGACAGTGTCGATCCATTTGACACGAGCTTTGCTGCAATTGGGCCTGGGAAGACAGAACTGAAACTCCTGGAATCGGAGTTAATGAATAAATAACGCCCTCACAAGATTGTCATATCGATTTGTGGACTTTTGAATTTAAATCGAATTCAAGATGGATTCCAAGGGTGGAAATCCATTCTTGATGGACGATTATCCGGAGGAAGCGACTTCTCAGCCATCCAATCCATTTCTCCAAGACTTTAGTGAAGCTGCGGCCCCATCGTCTGCTGAAAATCCTTTTTTGAATTTCTCGGCTGAGCCGGTATACCAGCCCCCAACAGATTCAACGAATCCATTTGCCTTTTTTGAACCTACTCAGGATGCCCAACAGTACATTCCCACAACGACAACTGCCGAGGCGTTTCCACCACAAGAAACAAACCTCTTTGGTACAGAACCTACAGACACAAATTTCTTCAGCACTGAAGAAGCCTTGCCTGAAGTTATCCCACAAGAACCGAAGGTGTTCAGTCCCCCGCAAGAACCAGCGAAAGCTGAACCGACGACGCAGGAAAAGCCTATGCCCAAAAGGCCACCGCCACCAGCCAGGCCTCAGCCTCCACCACCACCTCGAAACACCAAAGATCTAATTCTCTCCGTTACTGGTGCCATGGACGCCACGTCGAATCATTTATTGGATCGACTTCAAGCCACGAGGACTCCGAGTCCTACACTCATGCACTCACCTTCGCCAACACCTGAGCATAGCTTTGCTGATCTCCTGGATGTGGATAACAATGTACCCGATCTGATGTCCGATGATAATCGTCCTAGTGAGTCTAACGAGACTCAGAACATTCTGGACCTGTTTGATGCACCAGCGACGCAAATGACTGAGGCATCCATTTTCTCAACGCCAACTATGGGCGTTGACAGTATCACTGAACCTGTATCAGACACGGAAATTATATTTTCATCGGACATCAATACTGTGGCTTCAACGAATCAGGAAAATCCATTTGGTATTATTGAAGAGCCGAGTGTTACAGATGCAGTGCCGACGTATATAGCTGAGGCAGCTATTCCTGAGGATGCTGCTTTGGAGAAGAGACTATCAATAAATATCTCTGCGCCGTTTTCAAGTATCGCTGCTGAACCACCAACAAATACAGTGTCTGCAGGCTTCGATTTTGCAGAAATCTCATCTCAAAATACGGAGCAATTGGCAGCCACAGATGAATCAAACTTTTTCTCCATGGACGAGAGCATTGAGCAGCCACAGATCACGAGTGCGCCTTTCTCAAGTACACACGTTGGAATGTTTGGCGCTGAACCACTGTTCACGACTGCCTCGAACACGGAAACTGCTCAAGTACCAGCTTCTATGGGAAACAATGTCTTCGCATCCGAGTTGCTGGGTGATTTCTCAAATCCAGTAGCTGATGTTGGTGAGTTAGTCTCCTCGAGCCCTACACCAGCATCTGAGTTTCCTGAAGGTGATATGTACAAGCCAGAGGAGCTGGATAACTTTGCCGTGACGACTAAGGCGATAGAAAGCACCGGTGACGCCTTTGATGCCTTTGCCACCAAGTTCGACAGAGCTGCTGAGCCCGAGGCGACTGGTGATGTATTTTTCGATGCATTTGGCTCCTCCGGGCAGACTGCAATGGACACATCCAGCGACGTATGGGGTGACTCATCAGTAGCTGGATCAGAAGGAGTGATCGCTGGCTTCGGTGAGAACGAAGGCTTCGACTCTTTTCTCAGTATGACAGCACCTCCACAGGATGCTACGAAAGTTCAAAGAACAGACTCGGGTGATTCCGATGAGGCCCCTGACTTCAGCGTTTTTATCAAGCCGAAAGAGGGCGTTGATGGAGTCATTGAAGGAGGCCCCGTACCAGTTCTGGCACCTCCACCAAGGAGTCCTCAAAATTCAGCGTACAATGACTCTTCACCGAGATTTAATCCTTTTGACAAGTCCGGTGGCTTTGCTCAGGAGGCTGTACTTTCTACGGAAACAGCCCAGATTGCTGAGATGACTAGAACGGATTCTCAAGTAAGTTATTTTTACATTCGGACTAGATCTTCGTCTTCTAAAATAATTTTTGACCTTTTTAGGAAACTCCACCGACTCCGCTCTTTGATGAAGACGTCAGTCAGCCTCTTGAAGACTTCCCACGCGTAACATATACTGATAACGGCTGGGAAATGCAATTACGTCAGCCGAATAAGAAAAAAATCACGGGTCAGAGATTCTGGAAGAAAATATTCCTCCGTCTGGTTTACCAGGCAGATGCTCCTGTCCTTCAACTCTTCAATAACAAGGATGACAAGGATCCATTCCAGGAGTTGCCACTTCTCGCTTGCTATTCAGTCTCAGAAATAGCAGCCCAGCAATTCGATCAGTATGGAAAGATATTCACCGTTAAACTTCAGTACATATTCTACAAAGAGCGGCCGGGCGTGAGGCCAGGACAAGTAACCAAGGCTGAGAGACTCACCAATAAGCTCAGCCAATTTGCAGCGTATGCCATTCAAGGAGACTATCAAGGCGTCAAGGAGTTTGGTAGTGACTTGAAGAAGCTTGGTCTTCCAGTCGAACATGCACCACAAATATCTCAACTCTTCAAATTGGGCTCGCACAATTACGAGGATATGAAAACATTTTCCTGCGCTATTGAGGAGGCACTCTTCAGGCTATCAGCTCACAGAGATCGTGCCCTGACTTACAAGATGGAGGAGGTTCAGATCACCGTTGTGGATGAGTTGTACGTAGAACAGAGTGCAGAGGGTCACGTGGAAAAACAGATCGCTCGCGTTCGTCTCTTCTTCCTTGGATTCTTGTCAGGAATGCCTGATGTAGAATTGGGAATCAACGACATGTGGCGACAAGGAAAAGAAGTTGTTGGCAGACACGACATCATTCCCGTTGTGACAGAGGAATGGATTCGACTGGAGAACGTGGAGTTTCATTCCTGCATTCAGCAGGACGAATATGAAAAGTCCAGGATCATCAAGTACGTTTATTTTTCTGTTATTTAGACGAATGAATGCTTTACTTACTCACTATCCTTACTGCTTTGTCATGGTGGCGAAAATTAAAATAACTAACTCTTGGTTTGATACTTGATTTTCTTTTTCTAACGATTTCAAAAGGTTCAAGCCACCAGATGCATGTTACATTGAACTAATGAGATTCCGGGTAAGGCCACCGAAGAATCGAGAATTACCACTCCAGTTGAAAGCTGTGATGTGCGTTACTGGGAACAAGGTAAGTCTGCTCGGAAATCGTAACAACTTTCTGTGGCTAACTCTCTTAATTGTTATTATAACAAATTAAAAATGCAGATTTAGGTATAATGAGTATAATATTTTCAGGTCGAGCTCAGAGCAGACATCTTGGTGCCCGGCTTCGCGTCTCGTAAACTTGGCCAAATTCCTTGCGAAGACGTAGTAGTCCGGTTTCCTATACCAGAATGTTGGATCTATCTCTTCAGGGTGGAGAAGCACTTCAGATATGGCTCAGTGAAGTCGGCTCATAGAAGAACGGGCAAAATTAAGGGGATTGAGAGGTTCCTGGGTGCTGTTGATACCCTGGAACCTCAACTGATGGAGGTGACGTCAGGTCAGGCGAAGTACGAACATCAGCATCGTGCAATCGTTTGGAGAATGCCTCGATTGCCAAAAGAGGGCCAGGGTAAGACAGCAGATACATAAACATGAACTTGAAATAATAATAAGCAATTACATTAAAACGTATTTGCCTTATTTTAGGAGCCTACACAACACACGGACTGGTCTGTCGTATGGCTCTCACTTCGTATGACCAGATACCAGAAAATCTAGCTGAGTACTGTTACGTTGAATTCACAATGCCGGCAACTCAGGTATCTCATACAACGGCGAGAAGTGTCAGTCTGCAGAATAGTGACAGCGACAATCCACCAGAGAAATACGTGAGGAATCTCTCACGACATGAGTACAGGTTTGTGATGTTTTACGTTAACATTATTGTATCCTCGAGGGTTTTAACGTTCATTTATATTTCACAGAGTGGGTATTGAGCACACACAAGGTGAGGGTCCAGGTGCATACGTAACAGCGACCAAGAAGATTCCAGAAAGCACACCGGAGACCCATGAAGAACCTGCCCATGCGCCAGCGGCAGTGGAGTCTGACTCTGACTCGTCAGAGTAAAGTTACAAAGACCAGAAATAATGATGAGTTATACATAAATTCCAAGTAAGAAATATAATAACATTTAGAATGTGTACGCCGAGACCTATTGACATGACTTGTTCTCTTTTCAATCAATTGCATTGCTTACAATGGATAAATAGTCTCGATGTAACAATTACACACTCATATACATATATACACGATATATAATTAGGTATAGACTTAGAAGAAGCTTGAGAAGGTGCGTGTGGTGAGGAGTATTAATAGTTAAGGAAGGACAATACACTGCTTTTTTTGTTTAGTTAGTGAAATAAGGAGTTATGCATTGCGGGTGCAAAGCATCGATTTACGAAAGTTTAAAGGCTCATCTATTTTGTCAAGTAAAATTGTGAGAATTGAATAGAATTTATGAAGAATAATTTCAATATCCGGCCGTAGTAGATACTTTGCCATTATGCATATGTACAAGGTATTAAGCTTGTTAAAGGGAATTTACAAAAGATATTATCAAATGTTGATTTTGTCGCCTATAGAGTTGTTGCAATCATATAAGCAAGCGCATATCCTTATTGTTTGGGCCCTACAAATGATCTATACATTGTTATCTAGTCGTTCTAGGGGAAAAAATTGTTGGACCATACCAATAATAATCGTGGCTATATTTATTGAGTTGTAAGTTGATTAATTAAGTCTAATCAATCGATTCGATTCAATGAAAAACATCAAGATATCGACAATTACACGAAAAAAATCAATGAAATTGTATGTATAGTATAAAATGAATGAAGATCAAGCACGTCATCATTACTTGATAGGGTAATATTTAAGAAATTTATTCATAAGATGTAGTGAATGGGATTGCGCCATTATAGGAAGATAAGTTTCAGTTGAATTTTTTTATTATTTGACAACCAATTGTCACGTTCCGAGATTCTCAAGAGAACCCCAGCTAAGACCAAAGATGTGAATTGATAAGGTGCATATAATATTGCGCGTTGAAATAAAGAAATTAACGCATGGGACATATTTTGTGCCCAAGATATTTGTTACACATATTATGTATACTGTATATTCTACCCTCGCGTCTCAAAGTATTAGCATAATACATTCATAATAACTACTAACTGTAAATTAATATCTATAATTTACTGAATAATAGAGATTAACTTTAAGATATAAGTTTTATTTCCGTTTTTATCTTTTGTTTACACTTGAATCGTCCTGAACAAGGACCATGGGAGTGGATTCTAGTCATTAGATATTAAGGATACTATAATAATTAATTTTATTGACTTTGGCATAAGTGTAAAACAAAGTCGGGAACATAGTCCAGTTCTTTCATTCACGGTATTATCGGTTTTTCCAATCATATAGACAATTGTTGACTTGTTGCTTGCTTCAAAATTTTTTATGCATACTCTTAATGAAATAACTAGTAGTGAAGGAACAATAAATGAAAATAGTAAGAAGGATGGGCCTTTAAATAGACGAAAAGAGATGTTTTAACTCGACAATAGAAATTTTATGTTCGAAA
>JABSMT010051253.1:0-13329 GCA_018902335.1 Eumacrocentrus americanus
AATTTTTATTATTTTAGTTCATGAAGAAAAGTCTCAGACAAGTCCACTTATTGATTTATTTTATTTGACTATGAGAATTGATTGATGTTATTGAGAATAGTTTAACACAATATTGTAAGAGATGTAAAGTGAATTATAACACAGAGATTAAGTAAATAATTAATGAATATATTGGGAGAATCTCAATACTAGAACAGAAGTTTACGCGTAAGAGAAACTGTTAAAGTAGAGTGAGTGAAAATATTCTGGTACGACGCAGACAAAAAGGCGTCTGCGCAGAACGCTGGAGAATCATTATCTTAGGGTTCATACATTCCCACAAATATGTTACGTATTTCTAGGTTTTCAGTAGAGCAGGACACTAACTGTACGAGCAAAATGTGCCATAAACAGCCATCAGCCAGAAAAAACTGAAAATTATGGTCCAAGACGGGGAAGAGTCGTTCCTATACATCCATGTATTTTCGTTAGTATTGATTTTAGTCTTAATGTATAGGGAATCACTGATATACATGATATTTCTCAACGTAATTTGAGTGAATCGTCATATTTCAGGATACATTTTACGCAACATTCATATCTCCCAAAATGTAAATCTGTTATTCTAAGAGATTGGCAGCTTCTCGCGTCTCGCGACAGAGAAATCAGAGGCTGTGTATAAGGCTGTGTGTCTTGATAGAGTAAAGTGCCTATTTGGTATCACTTTTTCCGATTTCGACTGAAGCTCTGTGGATATAATGATCGACGGTGCCAATTGTTTATGAAAGATTCAGTCGGGATCTAAGCTATTGATTTCTCATGTGTTGTATTTATTGGATCTATGTTGGGCCAATAATATAGTAATCAATAGATCGTTACTGAGTTGGCAAATTATTATGATTTAATATGAAATTTCGACGGCTTGCCATAATCAGGTTTTACAAGATACTCAGACAAATATATAGGACTAATTTCTCATTTTAATATTGGCCCAATATAGTATCATTATCCATAACCGATATACAGATTGCAGAATGGGTTTTAATATTGGCCCAATATTAACATGGCATTGGTGACCCAACAGTGGGAAATACTGGCTCATTGTTAGCATCAATTGGATTCAGCGGAAAAATTTAACACGAATTTTTGTGCTCCGATTATGGTGTGAATGGCGAAAAAGTTCGGATATCTTCAGATTCGTGTACTTTACAATATCATTAGTAGATAAACCATATCGACGGCTCGCTTATGATTAGATTCATTAAATATATATGTATATCGATGATATTGTCTATCCTATTTCGGATCAGTCAAAATTAGCTTGTAATTCAAGTACGTGGTGTACGAACAGGCATCAAAATATGAGGCGAACATCATTCCCGGCAACCTTCAGAATATGTGTGCCAATTTTGAAGCAGACCCGACTCATATTTTTGTCATAACTAATAAAACTCTATATGTGCTTTTTTCGAGGTTACGGGCGGCTTTTTCGATGGTCCAAAAGACGCCCATTTTACGGGATTTGTATTAACAAGAGCTGGCCGTCGTCAATATCACCCGGTGCGATCTTTAGTGAATATTATCGTTCAGGAGAGATGCCTACAGATAAAAAAAATTATCTGCCCACGAGTCATATAGTCGACTTGAGAGCGGTTAAAAATTTTGTGGTCCGTATTAGGCACTTTACCCTATGTTTAAAAAATGAATTAAGTATTTCTGCAACCCTTTTTTCCTTGCAAGTTCGTAGTTGATCACATTCACAAATGAAAGATATCCACTTTTATGATAAAAGATGTTATCGCGTGCACTATATCGTCCTTGCTGTACAGCAATATCCCGTTACAGCCGAGCCAGGGGAGCTGCATCGGGTGATAATGGCTGAAGCGTTTAGGAGCTACACATCCATCCTGTCATCTTCTTGCTCGGGGAGAAATAGGAAGTGCATGGAGCGACGGCGCTTCTGAGGCACCGTTGTGGATTCGATAGGACAAATTCTCGGCCATTAGATGAAGGTGGAGCATAAGCGATTTTCCATTTGCCATTAGCGTTGTCGGTATTTATGCATCAGAGCCCATACTATATGAAGATCTTATCGTTTCTTCTTTTACTATTGGATTAGTTGTTCATTATCGATTATGATCGCCCATTCCATTGATATAATTTACGAGTTGTTGCTTTACGAATTGTTTTATGTTCGCAAATCTAAATGTACAAAGATACTCTCAATATTATGAGGAGACACGGTAGTGTCTCGCGCTAAATTGATCTCTCCTTTGTCACCTTGACCGGCAGAGACTACCATCACCCGAGAAAAAAATGAACAGATCTGATCATATATGATCAGATCTGAGCAGATATGAAAAATGGCCAGTTCTGAGCATTTCTGACTAGATCTGGACATATATAATCAGATATGGAATAGTAATTTTCGAAAAATGTTTTTATTGAGTAATACTTACTAAAATCAACATTGATCGTAGACAGTAACCTCTGCCAACCTATTTATAAATATTAGTTGATCAATGCGCGCGCTGTGCGTGCGTGCAGTAATTGTGCTCTTTTCCGCCAGAAATGCTTAAATTCTGCAGTTGTTAATAAAAGTCAGCTGATCAATACGTCTTCAGCTGTTAATAAAAGTCAGCTGACCAACCAATTAGAGTCAGTATAAATCGATGACAATATGCTGCGTTTCATTAACTTTTTAGATATTGATTAGCGCCATAATTCGAATTTTCGCAGAAAAAACCGTTTCCACCGAGATTCGAACCCGACTCCAACTCGACCGTAAACCTCAATGTAACCCTCATAGCTATTCTGTTTTCTTGAAAATATATTGTACAAAACTTACTTGAATAATCAAATGGTACTGTAAAATTCATTGTACTAATATTATTGTAAATTTCTTGTGCGGCATTTAATAATTAATGCGTATTGGTGAATATCTGGTGCCATTTTAGTTCTTAGTAGATGAAAAATTCAGTTTTATATTATTTAAACAACGTTGATGCTGATAGATAGTATGTTGTCCCTATTAAACAAGGTCATGTTACGTTTTTCGGTCACCACTTTTCTGGCCTTCTGATTGGCTGTTGGTTTTTCATTGTTCAAAACCCAAAGAGGGCGTTTTGCAGCAAGCAAAATGTATATTATTGTGAATCACGAGACTCGGTTTAACAAAAAGGAAGGCAATTAGCTTTATTTATACATGATCAGGAAGAGACGGGACGGAATTCGTGTGATCTAGCCGGAGATCCAAGGAAAGCTATTGACAGTCTGTGTGTTAATCAAAAGAGTCGTGTTGCTACAAATAATTGATAGTCAGCTGTGAATCTATACGAGTGTGTGAGAGAGCGCGAACACCATTTCGCAATAATATATATATAGGGGAGACCGGGGCAAAATGGACCAACTCAGAATTTTTTCGAAAAATTCAAACTGCGATTTTGGTTCAATACAAGTCCTCAGAATCAAGTTTGATTGAAAAAATTTGAATTACCTGATGCCAAAGCTAAAATTGACTTCAACCGACGCAAAAAAATTCTATTGACCAAAAAAAATTCAGTGACGTAATTATTATTGTAAGGTGAATATGAAATAGAAACGAGGACCTTGTTTTCGACAGACATTCTTATCAATCAGGCCCGACTAATCCACTAGGCACAATTGGTACAGTGCTTAGGGCTCCCGATCCCGTAGGGGCCCCAGAAAATAAAAAAAGTTTAATTTAAAAAATGCTAATAAATCCACGTGATTCACCAGAAAAAAATTCCATATCGATTTCACCGATCCGCCAAATGCCAACTAATTCACACAATCGACTAGAAAAACAATGCACATCCGCACTTCTCTACCACTAGACAAAAATGCTAATCGGTTCCACCGACCCAACAGTTGCCAATTAATCAACATACTCCACCAGAAAAACTCCTAATCGGTACCACCGATGCGACAGATGTCCAACTAATCCTCATAATCCACCGAAAAATAAAATTTAGATTCAATTCACCGAACCGACAGATACCTACTAGTTCACCTGATCCGGTATAAATTATACTAAGCGCCTCGTTCTCGAGATTACAGGTAGTAGTGTTAGTTGTTGGAACCTCACAACGTTTAGAGTTTTAAATTTGAAGAAATTTTCCCGCGCAGGCGTGCCTGCATATGCTCCTGCGCGTGTACCCTCATATTGTTTCGTTGTGCATGGAACTTCAAACGTAGAGTTTCTTCGTCCTCGTATATTTATCAATAAAATTAAATAAATAAATTCTTTTTATGATGGGAAAGTCCAAGAAGAGAAAACATTCGAGGAGTAGATCCCGAGAACGGGACACAAACGGCAAAAAATGGAAAGAGAATATGGAAAAGCAGTTACATAACCTCTCTACCATGATGGCACAAATAGTGCAAAGACAGGCTATGCCAGGGCAACCTGATAATACGACTGTTGTCGTTGAAAAAGGTAGGTTCAGAACTCGAATATTATCATACAAGAGGTTCCACACGAATCCTGTATGAAGCATATTACAATTTTCCACACGAAAGTCATATAAAGATTGATATATATATACTACGACATGCTTTCCATACGAACATTATGTCCTTGTCGTGCAACAAGCACAAAAATGTATGGTACATGGGAAAATACCCATTTTATTTCTTTCAGAACCTCCGATAGATGACAAAGGGGAAGAAAATGATCAAAATCAGGGAAATACCCTGTTTGATGTTGAGAATCAGCCTCATAAGGAGATTAATGACAATAAGTCATCAAATTCAGGCCACAGTGTCACGTCAGCAGCAGAAGTACTTGCTCAGGAGGCCTCTAGCCTAGATGAGGAGGTTCGCGAACTGTTGGGGGATGATCCAACTGCATCAACAGAAATCAAGGTTGATATACATTCAGATGTAATTCAAATATGGAAAAAGTTAGTTGAGGAAGGTCTCCAGGATGAAGCAAAAAAGAAATTGCTCAAAAAATATTCTCGTAAAGGCGACTTGTACACTGAAGCACCCAAGGTCAATTTAGAAATCGCTCCAGCCATGTCAGATATTGCGATTAAACGTGACCAACACTTTATGGAAACACAAAATTGTGTGGGGACGGCATTAATATCACTTGGTGCTGCTATGTCGATGCTTCTTTCTAACCCAGAAGAAGAAATAGATGGTTTAGTACTCATTGAACACTTAAGTGACACAGGATGACTGCTGGCCGACATATTTCGTCAAGAAACTATTTGCAGAAAATCATTGATCACCCCATTGATGAACAAAACAGTCAAACCCACACTGGATGTGACGGTGTCGGACGAATGGTTATATGATGCGAAATTTGCTGACCAGGTCAAAGAGGCAAAAACAATTGAGGAAACATGTGCTAACATAAAAGCTCCAGACAAAATAACATCAAAGAAGCCTCAGCAGAAAAACACAAACCAGGCAAACTGGAAGGGCTCATTTGCGAAATCCCGACAAATGAGCGGCTATCAGAGGGTGAATTGGAAACCTCAATCCAACATGAGGTTCAAACCATACAACAAGAATCCTTACAGGCCGAACCACAGTTCGGGGCGTCCAACAGCCCCACCGACAACACAAACATCGCACAAGAAGTAATAGAGGTAAGCGTTATGGCTGATAGACTGCGTTACTTTTTTGAAACTTGGAAAACTATAACGCAAGACAACAATATTCTGGACTATCTACAAGGGTATAAAATTCCCTTCAAAGTTATCCCTAGACAAATGTACCTACCAAGCGAGCCTAATCGACCAATTGATGAGTTGACAAACTTGCGTGTAGAAATTAACAATCTTTTAACTAAAAAAGCTATCGAAGTGTGCGAAGATAGTGAAGGACAATTTTTATCACCTTATTTTCTAGTTGGAAAACCAGATGGATCAAATAGATTTATCCTTAATTTGAAAGAATTAAATAAATTCATAGATCCTATCCATTTTAAGATAGAAGACATTAGAGCTGCAAAACAATTACTTACACCAAATGCGTTTAATGGGCTCGTTAGACTTAAAGGATGCTTATTTTCTCATTCCTGTATATAAGGACTTTAGAAAATTCTTAAGATTTCGTTTTGAGGGAATTCTATATCAGTTTACTTGTTTGCCTTTCGGCTTGTGTACCAGTCCTTACGTGTTTACAAAAATCATGAAACCTGTGATAAACGTACTCAGATTAAGGGGTTTTCTGTCAATAATTTATCTTGATGATATATTATGTTTTGGTAAAACATATAGTTCTTGTAAACTCAACATAGAAGAAACGATTATTCTATTAGAAAGCTTAGGATTCATCATAAATTATAGGAAAAGTTGTGTAACACCTTGTCAGAGGTGCCAATACTTAGGTTTTATTTTAGACTCGAAGAAATATACTTTAAAATTGACAGACAAAAAAGACAGCAAACAATGGATCTATTAAATCGATTTAAAGTGGGCACTCAGTGTAAAATACGTGATTTTGCTCAGTTATTGGGAGTCTTAACAGCCTGTTGTCCTGCTGTGGCATATAGTTGGGTATATTGCAAAAGATTAGAACGTGAAAAATATGTAACCCTATTATTAAATGATAATAATTATGATGCGAAAATGAACATCCAAGAGAAATTACAAGATGATTTAATTTGGTGGAAAATTAATACGCCAATAGGTGTTAATCCCATAAGATCACGCCAATTTGCGTTGAAAATAAGTTCTGATGCATCTCTGACAGGATGGGGCGCTCATTGTAATGGCTTGAGTATTCACGGTTTTTGGAGCAAAATAGAGAGAAGTTTTCATATTAATTATTTAGAACTCTTAGCAGCCTTTTTTGCAACTAAGAGCTTCTCAGCTCAGATACACGACTGTGAAATTTTATTAAGATTCGATAATACAACAGCTATAGCGTATATAAATAAGGCTGGTGGTGTGCAATTCCCCAAATTGAGTGAGCTTTCTCGAGAAATTTGGCAATGGTGCGAAACGCGAAAGTTGTGGATAGTGGCATCATATATAGCATCAAAAGAAAACGTAGAGGCAGATAGAGCATCGAGAATTGTCAATATCGATACTGAATGGGAGCTCTCTAATAAGGTATATAATAAGATCACTCAGATCTTCGGTCCACATAACATTGATTTGTTTGCATCTAGACTTAACACAAAATGTGAACGATTTTGTTCTCGTTTCCAAGATCCTGAAGCAGAATCAGTAGATGCATTTACAATGTCATGGACAAATGAAAAATTGTATGCCTTTCCACCTTTCGCTTTAATATTGTCGGTATTAAGAAAGATAGTTCATGATCGAGCAAGTGGAACTGTGATAGTGCCATATTGGTCTACGCAACCGTGGTACCCCTTGTTCAAGTCAATTATCAGAGAACCACTCTTGTATTTTGAACCATTTCCTGATTTATTAATCTCACCTTGCAGGACGTTGACACATCCATTGGCGAAGAAGCTAACATTAGTGGCAGCGAGATTGTCAGGAAAGCATTCCTGAATAAGGGTGTGCCTGAAGAATCAGTGGATTTAATGATAGCATCTATTTCAAAGGCTACTTTAAAACAATACATGGGACCACTGAAGGAATGGAGCTATTTTACAAGAACCAAAGGTTATCATATGTTTAATGCAAGTACAAAGGCAATAATAGAATTTTTAACGAAAAAATTCAATGACGGTGCCAGTTATGGCACGCTGAACTCAGCTAGATCAGCTATTTCTCTTATTTCAATCAGTAATATCTCAAACGATCCTATGATCTCTAGATTTTTCAAAGGAATATTCAGGCAAAGACGTTCTAGACCAAAATATTCGACTACTTGGGACACAGAGCCAGTCCTCCTTTTTATCGAACACCTTTCGTCGACTCAGGAGTTAAAACCATCAGATATATCAGAAGAAACAGCAACATTGTTAGCTCTAGCTACAGCACATCGTCTACAAAATTTTGCCTTAATTGACATAACAGATATTAAAGTAATGGCATCTAGTATAGAAATAAAAATACCAGACCTTATCAAAACCTCAAAGCCAGGTGGCTATCAGCCAAATTTGGTCCTCCCTTTCTTCCAAGAAAGACCTAATGTATGTGCGACCAAAGCAATCTTAGATTATCTAGAATATACTAAAGACAAGCGTGCAGATAATAAGCAGTTATTTATATCAGTAAGAAAGCCTTATAAACCAGTTTGTTCACAAACAATTAGTCATTGGATTAAGTCGTTATTGCAAAAAGCAGGCGTCGATACGAGCATCTTCACAGCGTATAGTACAAGACACGCCTCTGTATCATCAGCTTTTAAAAGTGGAGTAGATATAAGTACAATTAGACGTACAGCTGGTTGGACAGCGAATTCGCAGACTTTCGCTCGTTTTTATAATAGACCTGTTCAAGAAGGCAACGATGCCTTTGCTTTGTCGGTTCTTCAACATGTTAATAAATAAAATTTGTGTGTAACTTGAAAATACAAGATATGTGAATTTTATTAAAAAAAAAAGAAGGAATCGTGGTCATTAAACATCTACATGTAATCTCGAGAACGAGGTGCTTAGTATAATTATCCGATCAAACGAACTTACCTGTATGTGAAGTTCGATCGTAATTATACGAAGCGCCTCGTTCGAAGATGATTACATTCCCACCCGGAAATTGACCCGAAAGTATATACCCGTAATCATCACAATACCAAAGTAAATAAAACGATTCCTCCTTCTTTATGATTTACTCTCTAAACAATATGAGGGTACACGTGCAGGAGCATATGCAGGCACGCCTGCGCGGGAAAAATTCTTCAAATTTAAAACTCTAAACGTTGTGAGGTTCCAACAACTAACACTACTACCTGTAATCATCTTCGAACGAGGCGCTTCGTATAATTACGATCGAACTTCACATACAGGTAAGTTCGTTTGATCGGATAATAAAATCACTCAATCACCTGATGAACTGGGAATACTTCCTATAAAATAACCTGATGATCCACCAGTAAATAAAATCCGATAGATTGTGTCGATCAGTCGGCATCTGTTAAGTCGTTCATTGTCGTCTGGAATCGGATTTTATTTTGAATCGATCAGGTGGTTAAGTGGGATTTTATTACTCACGGATCAGGTGAATTGGTCGGCATATCTCGGGTCTGCGGATTGAATCATGATTTTTTTTCTGGTGGATTACTGGATTAGTTGGCGCGTCGGTGGAGTTGATCTGGATGTCTTCCTGGTATATCATGTGGATTATTGGGATATCGGGTGGTCGATGGAATCAATCTGGAATTTTTTCTAGTGAGTGATGTGAATTTATTGACATTTGTTGAGTCTCGGTGGATTTACTTTGTAACGGTAGCGAAAAGCTTAATAGGGCCTCTGGCAGGGTAAAGTGCATAATTCGGATCAAAACCTAATTCGGATCAAAAAATTTTAAACCTCTCCCAAGTCGACTACATGACTCGTAAGTAGATAATTTTTTTTTAAATAGCTGTAGACATCTCTACAGAACGATAATATTCATTGAAGATCACACCGAGTGGTATTGGCGACGACCAGCTCTTGTTAATACAAATGCCTGCGAAATAGGCGTCTTTTGCGCAATTGAAAAAGCCGTCCGTAATCTCGAAAAAAGCACATACAGAGTTATATTTATTTTGACAAATATATGAGTCACTTCTGCTTCAAAATTGGCATACATGCTCTGAAAGTTCCCGGGAATTCGGCTCTCACGATATTTTGATGCTTGTTCGTACACCACCTACCTGAATTACAAGTTAGTTTTGACTGATCCGAAATAGGTCCACTGATCTCAATTCAGATCAAATACAGCCCTGCACAAAAAATTCAGATTCCGAGTCCTCATCCGAAATGAACAGAATATTGTTTGAGAAATCAATAGCTAAGTTCCCAACTTAACCTCTCATAAACAATTGGCACCGTTGATCATTATATCCACAGAGCTTTAGCCGAAATCGGAAAAAGTGATCCGAAATAGGCACTTTACCCTATTAGAGTGCCGAGGGCTTCCAACAAGGTTAAAATGGCTGTGAGCAATGACAGTGAAAGAATACTAGATATTAAAATTTTCTATTTTTATGTAAATTTGAGGGTGTTCCATTTTGCCCCGGTTTTTCAGAAGTCTTTATTTTTGCGAAATTGTCCAAAAAGTTAATAATGCCTTTAATTAGATATGCAATACAATAACATAAAGAATTCAGAGCCCCTGTAGTGGCGATATTTTCTTAAGGGGTCCATTTTGCCCCAGTGAGAGAAGAGAGAGAGAGAGAGAGAGAGAGAGAGTCGCTCAAAGGAAAAGTTTTTCCAATTAAGCAGCTCACGCAGGTACAGAAAGTAAATTATGAATTTGTGTGTAACCCTCGTCCCAACCGTTTGTCTTCCTTACAGAAACACACCGGACGTTTTTTTCTGTTCTTTTTTTTTCATATTTACCCGCAATGTATAGAGAAGCTGACCGTCGTCTACTCCGTCTCAATATACTACACGTGCGCGTATGGTGCCCTCTCGGACCACCCAAAAGATGCACTCGACTGACGACGAAATAAATGAAAGCCGTTTCTTCCATATGCCAGAGAACTGTTTCCCCCCGTCAGCTCCAAAATCCTCGAGGTTTCCTGTGAGCCAACGGTTATACTTCAGTATATATACATATATAGCGAGCGCGCCCGTGTGTATGTTGGATGGAGATCGAAAAGAGGGTGTCTCGTAGTAGACACGATGAATTATTTAAGTTTCCGCAAATCCGCACGACGAGACCCTTTTGGATTCGTTCTATCTATCTTTTTCTCTGCCTTCCGGAAATCCACTCGAATAATATGCCAAGCGTCGGAATAACAGAACGTGGATGATATACGTGAAATAGCGCTATGCTTCCCGTGTAATATTTTCTCTACGAGATCGTTATATAGCGGCCATGCCATTAGCCCATCTTGATCCAAAAGAGGGTTTTACCCTTAAAATATATATGTTTATATATTTTGCACGCGCGAAAATAATTCTCTTCGCGATAACGGGATCGTTGAAAAGCGGTTCGAATTTGCAGTTAAGTAAGCGCACGTAAACTCCGACCGTATTTGGCCTCATCGTCGACATCTTTTCTGTGTAAGCTGAAGAGAAAGAGAGTTGGAGTGATCTTGTTAGTCCAAAAGTTACTCGACGACAGCGACGATCGAGCAAGGGTCGGGGTCCAGTGGTTGCGCAACTAAGACGAGGAGTGAGCGAGGGAGAAACAGAAAGAGATAGAGAAATCCAACTCGATAACGGGTTCCCAGTGTGTTAGATATAGCACTACAAGTTAAAGCCGAAATCCAATCGAGACATCGTTATTTATTGCCTTTCATCGGAATCGACAAGTTTCTCTCGAGGGTGCCAACCGATACCTGATAACGGTGCTATACCACTGCTGTATGGCTATTCATCGAATAAAAGAATAGAAAAAGTTCATGTGGGTCGAGGTGTATAGAGGTATATCTGTATGTATAGAGGTAACATCTGTGAATGGGCAATATTAATTCTCTGAGATCGAAGAACATGAAAAAAATCCATTGGGGCATCAAGGTGCAGTTTTGATTTTTATTTTTTAAATATTGCTAAAAGCTTGACGTCGATATTATCCGACAAAGCATATACACACGATACACCATTGAATTTTTGTTTGTGTTCCAGTGGTAAAGAATGACGAGAGATCGGAAGAAATGATATGTCGCATGAGAGGAATGATGACGAAAAGGAGTCGGGTGCGAGAGAGAGAGAGAGAGAGAGAGAGAGAGAGTATGGATTCGTGGTTGACATAGGGCGCGAGCCGCACGAGGCGGTGGAGTTCTTTGAAAGACTACCCACTTTTAATCTGGCAGCTTTCGCCCCGTGTTAGGCGGAACCCGAGCGGAATAAAACCAAGTGGCAGGGCGAGGGACCGAGAGAATCAGAGTGAAAGAGATAGATGGGTCTGCGCATGGCCGAGACTATAGCGAGGAAAGAGGAGCGGTATAGTGGCGGCTGATAGAGGGTGCGAGCGGAAGACCGCTTTTTTATCCGGCTGATCCGACGGCGCCTCGCAAGATATATCCTACCTCCGGCTTCTTCTCTCTCGCTCACTCCCTTTTACCTCTTCTCCTTTTTCTTTGTACTCTGCGAATTCTTGCTCCGCGTTTGAAAAAAAGCTTTCAAGTGCTCGCAAAATTTCCACTTCGCTATATATCCACCATCTTTTTGGCGTGCGCAACTGACATTATATGCAGGGCACGCGTTTCCGGAACGACCCGTCGCCAAGATCCACCTGGGGATCGAGAAGCCCTAATATGAGTCGCGTACTCTTTCCCTAACTCCTTTTTTATGCTCGACAACACTTTCTTTTTTCGTCGTCTACCGTTACAGATATACATGGAGGACTTGCTGAAGTACCATGCTTTTTCAGTGTAAATCCACTTTCCACTCGCACCAGTTTCATGTCCCGTGTCTCGTGAAAAAGTCCGCCAATTTCATTCGGAATATCCGGCGTGAGGGGCAGAAGATTTTCTCGTGCAATTGCCAGACCGTAGTATCAGTTCCTCCTTTTCGCTTGACTCTTGTCGGTGAAACGTGTTCCTCGACTTCGTGACGATTTTTGTAATTGCACGCCAGCAGCTCGAATCGGTTCCTCTTTCAGAAAAGTGGAGACTCTACTCGCATTTCTTATCTTTTCTTCATTCTTTTCATTTTTTTTTATTTTTCTCATCTTCATCCTCTCGCATTCGAAAGAGATAATTGAGACGGTGCGATATTCCCCGGGAAATAATTCCGAGGTGTAACGAGACAATTCGCTGCAACTGAGCGCTTTACGCGAAGGAGCTTTAGACTTTTAAAGTCTTGTGTCATGAACGCCCAATTGTCAAGGCACCATAACCAGCTAAAACCTGGACTATATACTATACATATAAGCTCACTGTCCGAATAGTTTCTTCTATCTTCAAGGCTCTCTCGTTGGCCTCTTTCATTTTTATTATTCGCTCGCCAGAGGATTCCATTCACTCTCAGTACGTTAATCCCAGAGAAGACGTTGGAAACTGTGCTATACTATGACTATTACCCACTCTAGAGGCAGCAGAAAAGGCAAGCCAGGGCCCAGCCAAGTGGAAAAACTACGCGAGCGAGTACGAGCTCGAGCAGGAGAGGGCGGTACGCTCGCGCGCGCGCTTATTGCCCTGAAACTTTTCTCATTGCTGCACAGGAGGAATTTAAAATGTATCGTGACATATCCGCCCGACCACCAGGGAGAAAGAGAGATAGAGCATAACCAGATGAAACTATACGGCGACATCAAATATATATATGTCTGATAAATTCTACGTTTGATCAGACATATA
>JABSMT010051264.1:0-13324 GCA_018902335.1 Eumacrocentrus americanus
TTTTTTATCCAATTATTAGATATAAATAATAAAGAACAAAGACATTTATATTTCAGTTCGGTCATAAGGTGTGGACGAGCATATTTGGCAGACAAAACATTGTTGAGACAACTTAACAATGGACAGTTTGTTTACACAAAATGTGTCTGACGAGCTCGAGGACATACCGCAAACTCAGGAGCCAGTTTGGATCCTTGGCAAAAAATATAACGCTATAAAAGGTTTAAATATATTGTAATTTTATTCTATTTAAAATAGAATGGTTCAATGATAATAAATTGATGTTATTAATTTATTGCAGAGCTGGATACAATACGCAGAGAAATCCGATCAAAATTATGGTTTACATATCGTAAGGGGTTTATACCGATTGGAGGCAACAGTTCAGCATTTACTTCTGACAAAGGATGGGGCTGTATGCTGAGATGTGGCCAGATGGTTCTCGCTCAGGCCTTAGTCGCACTTCATTTAGGTTCGTTGTTATTGCTGACGATTAATTTCTATTTTTTTTACCCATGTTTTGATTATATCAATGCAGGACGCGATTGGCAGTGGAGTCCAGAGACCCGAGATAGTACATATTTAAAGATTTTGAGTCGTTTTGAAGATCGACGAACTGCTCCATTTTCTATTCACCAAATTGCACTGATGGGAGCGACAGAGGGAAAAGAAATTGGCCAATGGTTTGGCCCAAACACAATAGCTCAGGTGTTAAAGTGAGTATTTAAAATAATAATATTTCCTGTGGTCTGTGGTATTATTTGCATTTTTTTTTTAATTTATTCTTACTAGAAAACTCGTTGTGTACGACGAATGGAGTTCTATCACGATTCACGTCGCCCTCGACAACACACTGATCGTCAACGACGTTTGTGAGTACAATAGATAAATAAAGTTGCTCACGATTGAATAATGTACTTAGAGGGAAAAACATTACTTTAGTGAGGCAGTGTCGAGTTGAGGGTGGAACAACGGCTGTGGAAGTCGATGGAGACGAGCCACTGAAGGCACCTAGCCAGTGGAAACCACTGTTACTCATGATTCCACTACGACTCGGCTTGAGTGACATCAATCCAGTATACATAAATGGCCTTAAAGTAAGTCATTATGTTTACACTACGTTTCTATCAATAAAAATGAATTCAATTAATTTTTTTTTTTCATTTCAGGCGTCTTTCAGAATACCACAATCACTTGGAGTTATTGGAGGAAAACCAAATCTCGCACTATATTTCATCGGTTGTGTCGGTGCGTATTCTACTTAATTTTCTTGTCCTTATTAACTTTCGTCTTCAACACTGAATAATAAAAAATAATTTTTCCAGATGATCACGTTATTTTTTTGGATCCACACACGACTCAAAGGTATGGCTCTGTTGAGCAAAAAGATGATGAAAATGACGCTGATATGGACCTTACGTATCACTGCAAGGCAGCGAGTAGGATTCTAATAACTGGAATCGATCCCTCCGTAGCTCTAGTAAGTTAAAAATATTTATTTGTAAAATGCAAAAGTGATTAATGGAGTTTTGTCTTTCAGTGTTTCTTCTGTGCGACAGAGAAGGACTTTAAATCATTGTGCAGATCAATGCAAAGTGATCTAATTACACCAGAAAAGCAACCGCTCTTTGAACTGTGTGCGGAGCGTCCAGCGCACTGGTCACCGATTGACGATGTTGCAACCGAAGCCTTGGGAATCACATCCTCTAATCGTACGTATACGTATATCTCTTATTCTTATTATATCTATTGTATACATAATCTAAGGTATTTTTATGTGTATTTAGTTTTAGATTTCGAACATTTGGATCGCCAGTACGACACATCGGACGAAGAGTTTGAGCTTCTGGGATAATTTTTAAATAACGTTCAGGCTCTGTATAATACCTCGTCAGAGATTTTTGGAACACAATAATTTTTCAAAGGTCTTTGAAACACAATGACTTACATATTATATTTGTAAATACTCTCACATGATAGCTCACGTTTTTAATATAGTCTATTGCTTAAATACTAAAGGTAGTCTAGTCATTTATAAAAATATCAAAGCTCCTCCGTCGTCAATTCTAAGTATTATTCTTTAACGAAACGAGCAAAATCGTCTTCGTGAGGGTTGAATGGTTCAAGAGGTTTCAAGCCAATATCACTCGTGATTTGTATTAATTCTTCAGCGAATTTTTCCTGCGCTTCTTTACGGACTTCAACGAGAAATTTGCGTGATTCCATAATCAAGATTGCTCCCTGCTTCATCAGAGGAACAATATTTGATAATTGATTCGTCATGTTATGCGCTACAAAAGCGACATCAATTTTATCTCTCCATTCAACTTTATTTTTGTATCGATCACAATAGGATACTGAATGAAACATCACCTGGAAAACGTAAAATTGAATATTTCTCGTCAAGTTCTAAAAAAAAATAATTCGTTATCATTTACCTTAGCCTTTGGAATATCAATCCAAGACCATGGATCATCAGATTTAACAAAACGATTTTTATTTGACGTCCAACATTCTTGCTCTATCTCAATGTCTGGCATTTCTATTACCAGAGTTCCATTCAAAATAGACTGGTCCCTGTGTGCGGCTATCACACAATCTGGACATGGCTCACGTTTTCTGATTTGATAAATTGCCTTTATTATTTGTCCTTCTGCTTTGTCTGTTGCTCTCAATTTTCTGAAATTTATGTTAATTGTTCATGACTATTTGTACAAATGCGAGCAATAATTCTGTAGTGAAGCGTTGAAAGAAGATAAGTCGAGATAACTTTTTGATTAAAACATTTCACAAAATTGATTATATCTCGAAAACTATGTGAGATACGACAAAAATGCAAATGACCTTTTTTGTAGAGAATTCAATTTCCTATAAAAAAGGTTCAATGACATTTTATCGTATCTCTCAAAATTTTCGAGATATTTATAAAAATGAAAGTGTCTAAAATTTTTTATAATTTTGGAGTTTTCTTCTTTTACCGCTTCACTACTGAATTATCATTTACCCATTATTATCAGCTCCATCCAGGGCCCACGTTAAATAAGGACCATTTGTAATGTCCCCTGAATAGGCACAATGCAAAAAGCCTTCGCCATGGGGCTGTATATTGTTTATAAGAGTTGGATTGCTACGAGATGGTTCTGTCTCCAGCCAAGTGAATGCTATTCCATTATTTCTCCAGAATCTATGGAAATAGTTCAATTAAAGCCTAGGAGAAGCAATTACATAGAAATATTATTGAATTTATACCTATATTCTTGCAAAGTCAAATGAGTAAGATGCCTGGATTTCAATACCATATGAAAGTCCCAGTCGAAAACACCTTCTCTATAGTCGTATCGAGTTGCTAATGCTTTTCTCACTCGACGATCCCAATATTGAACAATCGGTACACCTTCGCAAATAGCTCGGATCCAAAACCTGATAGTTTACAGAGAAAAAAGAATAGAAATTCTGTTGTTAAGCAGTAAAAGGATATAAGTCAATCAAAGAGATTCATTGAAATGATTCACAAAATTGATTATAACTGGAAAAGTCTGCGAGATACGACAAAAATACATAGAACCTTTTTTATAGAGAATTTAATTTCCTATAAAAAAGGTCTGATGAAATTTTTGCGTATCTCTCATAGTTTTCGAGATATTTGGAAAAATAAAAAAGTAAAATCTACGATAATTTCTTACGTATCTCCTTTTACCACTTAACGCTAGAATTGTTTCGCTAAGTTTAGATTCGATGCTTACTTGAAGATTGATTCAATTAAGTCTCTCTCTTTATATTTGAGCGATTCAAGATTGAGCCAGGGACATGGAATAGTTTGCGTCGTAACACTGATTAATCGGTGAATCGTCTTCGTCAGAAATTTAGCTGTTCCTGGTGTCAGCAGAGTATTCCCTAATACTTCTAAGTAATATCGACTTGCTTCCTGCAAACCTTTAGTTTCATTTGCAGTTAATAAAAGCCCCGAAAACCCTTTGCATTTAGCGAATTCTATCTGAACGTACCTAAATCTTTTTGCAAGGCGATGTTCAGCAGTAAAATTGATCTAGCAATGTGTTCAGAGCTTGATTCAATCGCGTGGAAATTAATGAATCGATCAGGATGCTCATATGATGATGCTAATGTCTTTACAATGTGCCTTGCATCTCCAGCGCCCACAGTCAAGACTTCGAGCGATTCAATTTCATCGATATGATCCGAATGTTCAGCAATGTCACATTGCAAGTCCAACGGAGGACTGTTACCCCACATTTTTTAGTTTATTATTAATTCTAATGATACTTTAGATTCTATTCTGAAGTCATCCGTAACGTAAACATGTATAAGGCGGCCTGGTAGCCTTGGTAACGATATATTACAGGACTAAACACCTAACGATAGCAATTTACAATTATTGAATACCCGACGTTCAATATTTAGAAAATCATTAATTCATTTTTATTAACTTGTGATAACATATATTTTTTTCTGACAAATTAAAAAAAAATCGACAGCTACTCCACTTGCCTATGCCATCGAATTATTTCCATTTTTTACAATTTAATTTCTTTCTCACTGTATGAGTACGAGAATCTTACTCAAACTCATCTCTCCACAGCATTCTATTTGTCACGTTTCTTCTGAGCGCGTTTATTACCACAACGTTGAAGAATATCACTGACGTGGCCCTTATGTTGGAAAATTGCGATCAATTGGGTTCTCGCTTCGCTCATACCCTCACAGATTAAACTGCTTCGCTGCATATTTCCTTTGATCAATTCATTAGCACGCTCTATACCATCGTCTTGTCTGCTTTTCGATTGCTGTGACTCTAACATCACTAGCGTTGACTTCAATTTTTCGTGTACCTAAAGAAAATGCTTTATTTAGTTTTGTTTGTCTTAAATATCCGATTATTAATACAATAGTAAGTAATTTTTCCCATACCTGCTTCTCAAGTTCTGCTAGATCTTCCATTTGTGCAGTTAGTTGATAAATTTTCCATCCATGAATTTTCTGGAGTACATGAGCTTGCTGGGCAATCTCAGCGGTCGTTGGTCGTCTTTCTTCTTTAGGTCTCACGTCACTGGGCCGTCGATAATGATTAAGTCTACCACCCCATCGACTTTTCCAAGAGGATCCAAGTAGACTCGGTGTAGGTCGTGTTCTCACGACCATCGTTGGTGCCGTCAAACACCCATCCTGTTGAGAGTTTGGATTTCCCTTTCTGTCCATACAATACTTGTCCTTCATATCGTCTTTGTCTCGTCTTAACTTATCCTCTGTGATGAATTGCATTTCCTCTTCAGTGCAACGTGATTCCGTGAACTCGACACCAGTGAGTTGCTGCTTACGAGGCTTCTTCCGTGGGGACATCTCCATCGTTTGATTTATAGGAATTCTCGACTGCTCTGGTTCTTCGTCTAGGCCAGGTGAAGATGTTGCTGATACAGTCGTGGATCCAGAACTGTGACAGCCACCATCTCTGTCGTTCCTCGGCGACGGTGGACTCGGAGGCGCTGTAGCACTACTAGGCATAGATGTTAGGATAGGAACTAAATTTTTCGCTGCTCCCTTTGCTGGTGAATTATCATGGTCACGCTTTCTCAATATACTCGGCCTTGGCGATGCATTAGGCTTGCCATGACTCTCCTCGTGGCTCGGCTCAACAAGCAATCTCACTGGCTGCACTGCAGTCTGACGATATTGAGTGTACAGTGAGGATTGCGGTACAGGTGTCGGCGAATTATTATTGTTATTACTATTACTGATGATTATAGTAGCTGTCGATGCCGTTGTACCTGTACCCACTGACGCTGCAGTCGTGGTGGTCGTGACAGTCGTAGTGGAGACAATATTTGCCGGTGTGACTCTCAGAGAAGTTTGTTGCCCAGCTGGTTTAATCTGCACAGCTTGGGCAATGGCTTGGCCAGCCATAACAGGCTTCACTGGAGTTGGCAGAGTCCTGGTGGTAGCAATAGGCAACGAGTGAAGAGTCATTCCAGTTATCCTTGCCACCGATGTTGGAGTAGATTGCGTGACACGAGCGACATTCGATGGATTTGTTGTCGTGGCAATTACTCGAGAGACCGTGCCAATGTTTGCCAGGGATGTGATTGTCTGCACGACTCGTGTACCACCTTGCTGATGGCTCTGAGGCTGCTGTACCTGTTGGGCGGGTATGACGACGCGATTAAATGCTCCTGCTGACGCTCCAGGCGCTGGATTAATCGACAATTGCCTTCCAATTGCTGGTTGGACTGTCACCGAGGCTGCAGTCGTTATTCTACTGGCAGTCCCCACAACTGGAGCTGCCACTGTCACGCGATTGGTTGCTCCAGCCGCTGCTCGGGTCGTCTGCTGGCCAGGCTGAAGAGCCTGAGGCTGGTGACGAACTGCCTGGGCAGCGGTAGTTGCATTCACGACTTGGGTCCCCGGCGGACGACCTTGTGACACAGGTATTCGAGAAATGGCATTGTTAGACTGCAGTACTGGTGTCAGTAGTCTGGAAGGGGTTCCAGTGGGCACACTGGCGACTACAGTTGCTTGGACAGGTCGAGCTTGAGCCGGAGCAACTAGACGTGGTTGCTGTCCAGTATAAATTGCTGATGGAGGCCTCGTTGTAACACGACTCACTGGAGGAACTGGATGACGTTGAGGCTGGGCGTACACGACTGATGTTTTTGCTGGCCATTGGGCATTGGGAACTGTTGTCGTGACTCTGTAAAACAATTTCAAACTCAATAATGTGTTGACAAAAATAAAATATTCTTTTTATATCTCAATGAAACTTACCCAGATCTTGCTATTGGAACAACTGATTGACCAGTGCATGCTCGGACTATTGGAGTAGCCACAGTCGAGCGTGGTGCAGCAATATTTGCTACAGCAGCTGGCCCACGTGGTACATGATACGTTGCTGGAATCGTCGTGACGACTTGCTGAGCTCCTTGAGTCTGGGCCTGAATCTGAGGCTGATTTTGCCGCTCTACCGTGCTCAACATCCCCGGAGAAATGATTCTAACCGTTGAGCCCACTGGACACAAGGTAGTAGTGATCTTACTGGCTTCACCTGTAGCCACTGCTCCTGTCTGCACTACAGACTTCATCAGCGAGAGTTTTGGATTCAAATCCAAGGAAATTGATTTGCCGACAATGGCGCTGGACGACGATGCCATCGTGCTAACAACATTCTGTGTTGATTGAATCGTCTGTACGTTACTCTGAACGATATTTTGTAAGCCTTGGATATTTTGAATGGTCGTTAAATTGTGGGCCACATTTTGAACATTAGACTCCGGCAAACGCTTGTCCCCCAACGATTCTGGAGTGTTGATATTTGGATTCATTGTTTCTCTACTGAAAAGACAAATACACGTACATATAATAATGAATTTCATTGAACAATAAATTCAAGTATTCCTTCACATTCGAGGTTACAAGAGTCAAACAATATTGCAGAGATTCATTATACTGATGCATTATAACATTGAATTGCTTGCAAGCTAAAGAATTACATGAAGAAAACAGTCAAACTAATGTTTATTGATCTATTATTCGACACATCTAATTGATAAATTCGTGCTTGAACACCAAGCGAGCTTGGAATAACGATTCCTAACAGTTACATACCAATATGTATGGATTAAAGTCGACTGTTCGTCTAACGGTCATGTATAGTAAATGCACTGATACATAATTCGTGTATTTCTCAAGTATATCGCTTTGAAAGACTGGAGAAAGATAAATGGACGCGACCTCGGCATCAGCAAACGAAAGCACAAGCTGGCTCGGCTGACAACGACAACCCGACTGTTGGAGGCAAGTTTATTATTATTATGATTATAATAACAATGCTCCAGTGTGATAGGAATGAATAAAAGAAAAATTGAAAAAGAGAAAGCAACGCTGTGCGCGGCGGCGGCCCCGCGCCATTCCTTCTTACCATCAGTCGGTATAACATAACTTCAATATTCAAAAAGTGGCGCTGTTGCGCGCCACAATGTCTCGCGTTGATCTGTCCTCTGTGTAGAATTCTGAATCCTGGTTCTTTCTAGGCGACTGCACGATGGGTGAGTGTCACGCTTTTTGTACAACTCAACATTATCGTATTCCATCGACTATTTTCCGTTGAAATTCAGTAATATAATCAAAGTAAAATGGTTCAGAAATGTCTATTCATCCGGGTAGTGCATGTATTTATTTGAATTTCTCGGACTTTGAGTTGTAAAAAGCAAATTGTTTATACAAGTTCTTTCGACACATATTTGTGATTTTAAAGCGTTCTCATGGCGATTAATCGCCGGAGAAATACTAACTGTGCTTGGTGAATTTATTTATTGTGATTGTTTAATTTTATTTCAGGTATTTCACGCGATCATTGGCATAAACGCCGAGCCACTGGTGGCAAGAGGAAACCTCTCAGGAAGAAGAGGAAGTTTGAGTTAGGTCGCCCTGCTGCGAACACAAAGCTTGGCCCTCAGAGGATCCACACGGTGAGTTGTGTATAAAGCTTTTATTAACTAAGCCACGAGCATAAGAACAATGTTTATTTGAGCGTGATGACATCCTTACCTACTCTGATTGCCATGTTGACAACAATCCCACAGCGTTCTGACGAATAATCAAACATAACCAACAAATTTCTCTTGTGCTTTAACAGAATGCTAATCAAATGAACTTGTGTTTGTTTTTAAGGTCCGTACCCGTGGTGGTAATAAGAAATATAGAGCACTTCGTCTGGACACGGGGAATTTTGCCTGGGGATCTGAGTCCACCGCTCGTAAAACGCGTATCATCGATGTGGTATACAATGCATCGAATAATGAGCTGGTCCGTACCAAGACATTGGTAAAAAATGCCATTGTGACCATTGATGCTACTCCCTTTAGGCAGTTCTACGAATCCCATTATGCCATGCCCTTGGGACGCAAGCGTGGCGCCAAGCTGGTGAGTTTATTTGCAAATCCTCAAATTCACAAAGAGCTCATTCGTCTATATTAGTTTGTTCATGTTTTTAAATTAAAAATCTATGATTTTTATTACAGACCGAGGCTGAGGAGGAAATCCTCAACAAGAAACGATCGAAGAAGACCGAAGCCAAGTACAAGGCGCGACAACGTTGCGCGAAAGTTGAGCCTGCTCTGGAGGAGCAGTTCGCAACGGGACGTGTATTAGCTTGTGTGTCCAGTCGACCTGGACAATGTGGCCGTTCAGATGGCTACATTCTCGAGGGAAAAGAGCTCGAATTTTATATGAGGAAGATTAAGAGCAAGAAAGCCAAATAATTGTATTGACTTTCATTTATAAATAAATAAATAAAAATCAATTGTAAAGCTAGAGTTCTTCTGTTTACATAATGAGCGGTGTGTACGAATTAATTTGCTTTTGAGCTGTGCAGCTGGCGAATAAAATGAGAATTTACTTTCTGTTTTTTATATAAAATGTATTACTTATTTTTGAGGGGAACGTTGACTTTTTTATCGACAGAGTTCGATGAATGGAGTATAAGAAAGCATTGAAGCTTTATAATTGACATCTTTTAGTAATTAATTATTAATTATGATCTTGATTAACACCTGGAGACTCCCTATCAACAGAAATTTACCGGCATAGCAACGATCATGGCCTTTACCGACTCTCAAGTCTCACCTAACCTCACTTATCGTTGCATTGCCTCTAGGACATGGATTAGTTATAATCGCTGCAATTCGTTTATATCTACGTCTAATTATTGATTATTCAAGCAACATAATTAATAAAGATCATCACTATGTCTCAAGGAAGAAGTATATAATGCTTTCCAATAATAAATTTAATAATTGATCCTCAACATGCAAATAAATATTTTTTTTTCTTACAGACACTTCGAGTGGAAATCGAAGAAATCGTAATCATCACCACTACAATAATAAACACAAGATAAATGTTGGTGATAAAGGGAAAGAGATACTCGAAAATATTGATGAGAACAATTCTGTGATCAAACAATTTCGAGGATATGCCACTGAACTTGACAACAAATACGATCGTTATGAGAGAATTGTTAAACATAGTCGTGACATTACTATTGAAAGCAAGAGAATTATTTTTCTATTGCACACTATTGATAAAGAGAGCAAGAGAGATGCTGTTCTTGGTGATGCTAAAGCACGACTCGACAATTTGGCAAAGACAATATTTAAGAATATTGCACAGGAATTAAATGGCCAGGATTCATATCAGTATCTTCGTGCTTACACTGCTGGTCTTCAGGAGTACATAGAAGCAATTACATTCTACAATTATCTCAATACAAAGAGCCTGCCCGATTGGACTGATGTAGAGATGAATTTGATGTATAAAATTACTCCAGACACTGATAATAATAATCCAGATGAAAATCCTCCTGACGAATCATCAAAGGAAATAAGTACACTAATCACTCCCAATGAATACATTCTTGGAGTTGCTGATCTTACAGGCGAGCTAATGCGCAAATGTATAAACAATTTGGCCTCTGGTGACATTGGCAGTTGTTATCAAACGTGTAATTTGGTCAAAGACATGTACAAAGGCTTTCTTGGATGCGTTGGCAATTCAGGAAAAGAAATACGTAGAAAGCTCTATACACTCAAGCAGAGTCTCATTAAAATGGAGAATGTCTGTTATACAGTTAAAGTCCGAGGCTCAGAAATACCAAAGCACATGCTAGCAGAGGCTGCTATTGTGGCTGCTGAAGAGTATCCTGCTGATGACGATGAGGGATATCAAGCTTACTGAATTAACATGGATAAATTAAGATTCTAAGAGTAGTAAATAGATTTGTAAACTTTTGTATTCTAATATTCATACATAAAACTAGATGATCTCATTTTTTTTATAATGAAAATATATTACAAAAGCAACAAATCAAATTTATTTCAAGTCTGGCTATTGTCACCAATCATTCTCATCATCATCAGAGCTTTCATCAAATACAGATGGATCGTATTCCGACTCGTCAACGGACTCTTCAGCTGACGATTGATCCGATCCAGATTCATAAGTCTCAGGCATTCGCGTACGAACTGGCGTTTGTGCTCGTTTACGACGCATAACTGTATGCTTGAAATCGCTTTTATGCTTCGGATCTTTTCTATAACATTTTACACCGTAACGACACTCAGGTCTGTCGTCTTTTACATCATAGTCCGAGTCCCCAGGATGACTGAATTCAGCTTTATGTCCAGAATTTTTCCTATAAGATCATACAAACGTTTTAAAAACATATTTCTATATTATTACAATTACAAATAGTCTTTAAAAATATACCTATAACATTTTGGACCGTAAAAACACTGATTTCTTCGAGCTGGAACTGAACTAGTCGACGTTTGTGGGTCATCAGTATTTGCCCGAGGAGATGTTAACGTATCAGTCCCAATAGGATGTGTTCCCTGGTCACTGAAGTGACTCTCACACTTCCATTTGATCTTCTTCCCACTATCATCTTTGCTTGAACATTCAGGTGGGTCATCAGAATCGCTTGTGTGTATTACATTACTTGGTATTCTTATTCCTGCGACTTCTTCCACAGAGGAACTTGGTGCTGGTGGCGTTGGTTCATCGTCCTGTTGGTGTGGTTCTGATTGACTTATAGAACCGTCTTTATCAGTGTCTGGAGGGACTTGTTTCGAGCTGTCTTGATCACTGGCAAATAAAGGAGCAGTACAGTAATTTAATTGAAGTTTTGCTCTATATTGCTTGAATTAAAATACCATTTGCTTGATAACAATTGGATCGCTAAGCGATAAAAAGAAATAAGTCAATCAAACAGTTTCATTGGAATCTTTCACAAAATTGACTATAGCTCGAGAACTATGCGAGATACGACAAAAATATATGAGACCTTTTTTGTAGAGAATTTAATTTCCTACAAAAAAGGTCCAATAAGCTTTTATCGTATCTCTCGAAGTTTTCGAGATATTTGTAAAAATAAAAGTGTCTAAAATTTTTCATAATTTTGGAGTTCTTTTACTGTTTCAGAAAATTGATTATATCTCAAAAACAATGGGAGATACGACAAAAATACATTAGACCTTTTTTGTAGAGAATTTAATTTCCTACAAAAAAGATTCAATGAGATTTTGTCGTATTCCTCAAGGTTTACGAGATATTTGTAAAAATGAAAACGTCTAAAAATTTTTAATAACATGAAATCCAGGTGGAAAACAATGTATCACCTCGTCCCATTCGTCGGCTCGCCAGTTGGAGCAGCTCGAGGGCCGTCAGGATCTTCAGATAGATCTACTTTTGACGTGCTACAACTGCCTACAACATGCTGAATACTATGAGTACTCAAATCTTTATTTCGGTCCTCAGAAGGAGGCAATATATCTTCAATGCTTAATCCATGACAAATCTTCTTATCTGGAGGCTCCTCGTCACTTGCGGCTGGCTGGAATATTATTTAACATTGTATTATTGCTTAGCTAACATTAAATTACCTTAATATCAAATATAAAGCCGTCAGTTTACATTTACCTTGCGCTTTGTGTCTGAATGATTTTTCTCCATTTTTCTAATATTCAATAATTGTACTCAAAGCAATTTCCTACTGCATAGCATTAATTCTTTGGTATTATACAAGAATTTTAATCAATGAAACACGATATTACTATTACTCCAGCTGACACGTTTGCATGTTTACAAATACTGGAGTAGATCCACGTGACTAACGCATGCTTCCTAGAATTTCCTGTTATTTGCCCTTTAAAGTTTTTAAAAAGCGGGAAATTTAACTTGGAGTAAAAACGTTTTTAATATAGTTCTTTGCAGAAAACAGAAATTTATCAGTAGCTGACACACGACATATTACTGAGCTCAAAATTTGACAGAATATAAAAACAATAGAATGGTATTTGAATTATATTCCGGTGTTTTTCATGATCCAGCAGAGGAAAATGTAGAGCAATGTATATTTAAAAAAAAAAAACAGTAAAATGTTTTCTTTTTTCTTTCTTTTATATTTTACAAAGAATGTACACCGTTGTAAAATTAGATAATGATGAGTTGAGAGGTTGAGCATGACACTCTCAAATGTAAATGCCCATAATAATAAAGAAACTCTTTGGAAAAGTCGTACAATTAATTCTAAATAAGTATAGTGAAGCGATAAAAGAAGATAACTCAAAAATTATGAGAAATGTTCGATATTTTCATTTTTACGAATATCTCAAAAATCTTGAGAGATACGATAAAATGTTATAGGACCTTTTTTGTAGGGAATTAAATTCTCTGCGAAAAAGGTTCTTTGCATTTTTGTCGTATCTTCCATAGTTCTGGAGATATAATCAATTTAGTAAAACATTTTAATGCAAAAGTT
>JABSMT010051275.1:0-13301 GCA_018902335.1 Eumacrocentrus americanus
TAGATTGTATATTAATTCACTTAAAATTCGGATGTGTCTAACACTAAGAAACATTAGATATTATGATTCGTAAAGCATTGCGGCGCATCGCCGCGACGCGACCAACGAAGGGTTAAATAAACATCGTTTATAATCATTTTTAGAGAGTCTAACTGCCCAGAAATTATCTCAAAATATTCATGGAACTTCTAATAAGCACATATAGCTTTCTTTATTATTTCCGATTGCTTTAACACCATATAACAATACGAAAATTTCTTATCATAATGAACAAAAATGATTGATATCTCCAAAAATACAGAACCTCTGTAAAATTAATGTGCCAAGTACATACACACCTGGTGGAGATTTTATAAGTTTGATTATTTAGTCTCTACAAAAATATGTGAAATCATTTGATATTACCAAGCACAAGATTTTTCTAATTAAATACAATTTTTAAAAAATTATAGCATGGTCATTATTTTCAACGGACATACTTTTGGCGCGTCTGACTTTTGACATACATACATATTAGTAAACATATGTTAATAAAACATGATTATAGCAAGAAATAACTCTTGATGTGTCGAGTATGTGTTGGACTTTTGAATATCCAACCCTGTTGTTCAATTCAATAATAATAAAACTTACCCATAGGTGGCGCTTTAGAAAATTCGATCGATAAGTCAGTGACCACATGAACGTGTTTTTGGAGTTACTCCAGAGTATTGTTACTTAATTGTTTATTTTATTACTTATTTTCTCGTATAACGATCATTTCGACATAAAAATCATGGTGCAAAAGCGAAAAGGTGAGACAACATTGAATTCTTCATAAATTCATTAATATTTCTTTATCATTAAATCGACAATTGTCCAATTTCTAACCTCTTAATTATTTATTTTCTTCAGTATTTATAGAGAGCAAGGAAGAACGTATGGTGATGACAATAGCCGAAATAATTCAAGAGCTTTTAGTCGCTCACGATGAGCATCGAGACGTTGATCTCAATAAGTTAAAGACCAAGATCTCATCAAAATATGGTCTGGATTCGTCGCCTAAACTCGTGGACATCATTGCTGCAGTACCAATTGATGCCAAGAATAAATTGGTTCCAAAATTAAAAGCAAAACCTATTAGAACAGCTAGTGGGGTATATATTTTTACGTTAATTCGAAAATTGAAAAATAAATATAAGATTATAACGTTAATATTTTAATACAGATTGCAGTAGTAGCTGTAATGTGTAAACCTCACAGATGTCCTCATATAAACATGACTGGAAACATCTGCGTGTATTGTCCTGGAGGGCCGGATTCAGACTTTGAATATTCGACTCAATCATACACTGGATATGAACCAACATCCATGAGGGCAATAAGAGCTCGTTACGATCCATTTTTACAGACAAGACATCGAGTCGATCAGGTTTGTAGTTAATTAATTAATTAATCTAATTTATGAATCGAATAACCATGGAATGTGTTTCTAGTTAAAGCAATTGGGTCACAGCGTGGATAAAGTAGAATTTATTGTCATGGGTGGAACATTTATGTCTTTGCCTGAGGACTATCGTGATTATTTCATCAGGAACTTGCATGATGCACTATCTGGACACATAAGTGATAGCGTGGACGAGGCTGTAAGATTCTCTGAACGAAGTAGAACCAAATGCATTGGAATTACTATTGAAACTCGACCAGATTACTGTCTTAAGAAGCATCTTGGAGATATGCTTCGTTATGGGTAATGACTGATTTCTTTTTTGGACCATTTTATAAATACTGTACTGACAATGAGAAGAAAGAACTACTATAATTCATTCTATGTTATCTTGAGTAACTTTAATGAAGTGTAATTTATCACTTAAAATGGTTTTATTCATTATAGCTGCACAAGATTAGAGATAGGAGTTCAATCAGTATACGAGGACGTTGCTCGTGATACAAACAGAGGACACACTGTCCGGGCAGTTTGCGAGAGTTTTCAGTTATCAAAGGACGCTGGATTCAAAGTAATAGCACATATGATGCCTGATTTACCAAACGTGGACATTGAACGAGATATTGAACAGTTCATTGTAAGTCATAATTTAGCCATGAAAATAATTTTTAACAGACAAATATTTAAGTATTAAAATTCTTAGGAATTTTTCGAGAACCCAGCATTCAGGGCTGATGGTTTAAAGATTTATCCTACTCTGGTAATTCGTGGAACAGGTTTATATGAACTCTGGAAAACTGGTCGATACAAGAGCTATCCTCCAAGTACCTTGGTGGATTGTATAGCCAGGATCTTGGCACTAATTCCACCATGGACGCGAGTCTATCGAGTTCAAAGGGACATTCCGATGCCTCTGGTCAGTTCTGGGGTTGAGCATGGAAACCTCAGAGAACTAGCTCTGGCACGAATGAAAGATTTTGGGACTGATTGTCGTGATGTGAGGACTCGAGAAGTTGGTATTCAAGAGATTCACAATAAAGTCCAGCCCTACGAAGTTGAGCTCATTCGTAGGGATTATGTGGCAAATAATGGCTGGGAAACATTCCTCTCTTATGAAGATCCAACACAGGACATTCTCGTGGGCTTGTTGAGACTCAGAAAATGCAGTAATGAGACTTTCAGGTATGTTTATCTCCAACTCTTCTAAAAAAGAAAAATAATTATATCCATTAATTATCATTGTTTGAATATTTATAGAACTGAGCTAAAGGAAAAATGTTCTATTGTACGAGAACTTCATGTGTATGGTAGTGTAGTACCAGTCAATGCACGAGATCCAACGAAATTCCAACATCAAGGCTTTGGAATGCTGCTTATGGAGGAGGCAGAACGAATTGCCAAGGAGGAACATGGTTCCACAAAAATCGCTGTAATTTCTGGTAAGTCTATACGATTTTTCTATTATTAAATATTTCATTAATGCAATGAAAAATTGTACAGGTGTGGGAACACGTAATTACTACCGCAAAATTGGCTACGAATTGGATGGTCCATACATGTCTAAAATGTTGTAGATATGTTCGAATAACAATAAATTTTTGTTTATGATAGATATTAGAAATTTATTTAATTATTTACAAGATTTAATAATTTGAGATCCTAGTTTTTCCTTCATATAATTGCTTGGCCTGAGCCAAACACTAAGTACACAGCACATCCTATTGCATCGATCAATGAAGTTAAAATAAATACTGCAGCCCAACTGTGTGTCATGTGCAAAATGTGGCCAGCCAAATACACTCCAAGAAATCCTGTAAAGATTCTAATTAATTAGTTCCTTATTTAGTAAATATAAATTACTATTAGGCATGTATGAATAATGTTTACCAGGTACAGCGCCAACGGAATTCATTAGACCAAAGACACTTCCTGAATGTTTTGGAGCGAGATCTGAAGGATTTACTGCAATGGCTGTATTGTGAAAGCCAGTACCACCGATAATGAGCATCAAGCAGAGCATGGCACTCTGATAAGTCGTAACTTGAGCTTTGAATACAAAATATTCGTATAGTTTCATTATAATATCATAAGTGAAAATTATTTTAGCTTACCCAAGATAAGTAAATTAATGCTTTGAGTCGCAAGGCATATGGTCTCGACGATTTTCCTCGTCGCAGTGACCGTGTATCCGTCTTTTATTAGTCTTTCAGACAGCACTTTGCCCAAATAAGTGCATGGTAGCAGAGACAGCCAAGGAATCATGTTAACCATCCAACTCTAAGTAAGAAAAGAAAAAAAAACAATTATTATTACCATCAAACTAATTCAATTTATAACAAGTTAAGCAATTTAATTTTACATACTGGCACGTCAGGAAATGTATCGTGGAAATATGTCGGTATCCACGACAGCAACACAAAAAAACAATTGTTTTGACAAGCATGGGTAAATACACAAGACCTGAAAAAAATGCAAAGACAAATTACTTTTATTTTTTTAAGAGATAAAGAGTCTTGGACTCACCAGAACGGAGGCTTCGACCACAATTGTCTCCAGGGCAGGCTGCGGTTTATAGAACTTTCTACTGGCGTTTTCAGCTTTCTCTTCTGACTTTTCAAGCTTTGATAGTAGAGAAAGAACGTCCACAACAATCCAAAACTACCTATCATAAACCCAGACTTTAACTTAAACTCTATTTAGTACTTGAAATGAACTAATGAAACTTTGATGAATTACCTAAAACTTGGAATACCATTTGCCAATGAAAGTTAGCTATTAAGTAAGACCCTAGAGAGCCTGTGAGCAAGGTCCCCAAGGCAGATCCTGAAGTCAATAGTCCAAAGAAAGATGCTCGATCGAATTCTTCTAGATGTTGACTGGTCAAACTGATAACACTGGGGAAATGCATTCCTACCACATTCTTCCCATTAATTCTCATCATCATCATCATCATCATCATCACACATTAATCCTCAAGAATCTCACCTTGAAAAGCACCATTGATCATCCTGGCAAGGGCAATAATTTCCACACAATACCGATTACTCGAAAAGAATTCAATAACATTGGACATGAAGAATGTGCTTGAAGACCATCCTAAAGCAGCAATCCACATGACTTTCTGACCACCAATTCGATCGCTAATGTATCCACTAGCAACTTGGGTCAATGTATAGCCCCAGAAGAAGCTCGACAGGATCATCCCAGACTCTGCCTTGCTCCATTTCTTCTCCTTACTCACGACAGGCATCAAAAGGGGTACAGAAGTTCTTGTGGCGTACAGCAAACATGTTCCACACAGCAATGAAAGGAACCATCGTCTCCTCTCTCGTCTAATAAACAATTTGTCTCAGTTACAATACATAATAAACAATTCGAAAAGACTTTATCATGATATACTCTACTAACCTTGTCCAGAAGAAGCTCTTGTTGTCAACCGTAGCCTCCAAGTCCGTCACCAGCATCTCATTCAGCTCCTTCTCTTTTTCGTCATCGACCATTACCCTCGGTTGACGAAGCTTCGTGGCACACTCTCTCTCTCCTTTCATACAGGAAAAGCTACGTGTCCAAATGATCTATCCATTGTTATTGTTATCACTCATTCTCACAAGTGATAACGCGCATTCGACACTGCGATCCGTCAAAGCCAAGTCAGTGATAAATGCACAGACGAGATCGTAAACAATTGTTATATTCTTCGACGCGTGCGCAAATAACGCGCGAAAATCAACATAATTTTCAAACACAATATTTTGAATTTTCGCGCTTCTTGCAAAATGCCGCAAGATGGCGGGGTTAGCTCAGGCGCCCCGTCGGCCACACAGAGCAGCAGCACGGATGGTAAATTCGCTGGCGCTGAAAATCTTCGCGTCGTTTCTACAATATCTGAGTCAATGTCCAGGGAGACTCTCGGCATCTGTCTTGACGGTCTCTTGACTCTTCCTCCATCGTGTCTCTCTTTTCAACTCGACAAATTTAATATTAGTCGCCAATAAAAAAAAACTCGATGAGGAAGATCATCGATACAACAAGAAACAAGAGGATAAACAGGATTAGTTCACGAGTATCTCTACGTATACGCCTCTTCCTCATGATCCCGCATCGAGGTAAAACATTGCTCAGTATTTATCAAAGTAAATCTCTCAATCTTTGAGCTCTAAAGGAGGACGTCGTTGGCGGTGATCGAATCGTTTCGATTGAAAAAGACACGTTTGTTTTTTCCATTAAAAAAAAAAAGATATGAGAACACATCAGGAGGTCTGATGGAAAGCCGAAGATCATCGCTTGCACGCTACGTACGTCGACCAGGTCGTGAATGAAGCTTTTTGGAGTCGTGGATGTCTAGTACTGTGATGTGTTGTCCCGATTGTACTCAAGTCTCGTGGTATGGTCGTCGTGGAAACTGGCCCCTTACAATCACAAGGGAATAGCGACGAAAGACAAATCAAAACGAAAAATGGGAAGTCAACACGAGTTTATATCTTAAAGACAGAAGAGACGAGGTAAGTCGTTCAATGGCTTCGTCAAAGGCTCCTTCAGTACGTTTTATTTGAGTGAAACGCAGAGAGGCCGTAGACGGCACTTTTATTCGTGACGATTGCAGGCAGGGGATAGAAGATGGCTCGACGCAGAAAAAACGAGGCTGGGACAACGGTGAAGCCACCCGTGAACCTGGTGGCAGTGAGGAAATCAAGTAGACAGATTGCTAGAAAGCAATCTGTCGAAGATAAGAAAGTCAATGGGGAAATCTCGAGGACTGGCAGCTCAAACAGTGCTGAAGAGACACGTATGAATCATGATGAGAGTTTAGGCAAGACGAAGGTGATGAAGAAGAAGGTAGGCAAGCCTAGAAAGTCAATAAGCAGAGGTAAAGTCGTGAATAATGTAGTTGACATCGTAGAGGAAAGTCTCATGTTATTAAACAGAGATGTTGCTGAAAGTGACAGTCAAGAGGCAGTGGAGAACGTTGTAATAGCTGAAAACATTGAACCAGACGTGAATGAAGTGGTTGTTGGTATTACAAACTCACACGAGATCAGTGTAGAAGAGCAATCTCATCAAGTCGTGTGGCCTGAGGAGGACGTTATAGAGGAAACAATAATTTGTGAGGAGATGGAGGTAGATGCTGATGAAATGGAGACTAGCAGATACACAATTGCTGAAGATGGGAGTGTAGTGCTTGAGCAAGTTTTACTGATGAATGAGCCCAGTTTCGAGGGCAAAGAAGTCGTGGAATTCACAGTAATTCAGAACGAGGATGGCACCGAGTCTATGGTAATGACATCCAACAGTGGTGAGGACAATCATTACCAAGAAACGAATGAATACATCATTGAGGAGGCCGTTACGTGTTTAGAAGACGACAATTTAACGTCTGTAATTAATAATGACACTGATAACTGTGAAAATTCAATCATGAGTGAGACCGTTGAGGTATCTAAAGTAGTAGGAGAGGAAGAAGTTCGTGAGAAGCCTGGCGTTAATACACGTCGGAAATCTAGTTCGTTAAATAATAGTAGAGAGACTCGTAGTTCAACTAAATCAATTGATAGACAGAATACGAGTGTTGTGGAAGAAGTGGCCACGATTAAAACGCCGGCAGTACCTTCTCCAAGTCCCATCACTGAGGAAAATGGTTTCTCAATCGATTCCCCCATCACTGTTCCAGAAAGACGGAGAAAATCCAGGACTCCGAAAGAAAAAACGAAAAAATCTAGTTCTCCAAGCGATTTAGAGAAAGAATTGGCGACAATCAAGATTGATGAGGCTCCAAAAGACACGATTAATCCTGCAGAGTATTCGAACAACTCTGGTGTTGAGTCTGCACTGACCAGCATGAATACATCACTGTTATCTGAACCAATGTCAACGGCAGAGCTGCTTTTGTCGATGCAAAACGATGATAATAGCACTTCTACATCGGACAAGGGCGATCAGATGGACTCTAAGAGTAGTAATGTGGCAATGGTAGTGAATAAAGAGGAATCAGAGAGTCTGGAGCATCAACAAACGTTAAATCGAACGCCAACACCGACTTCAGAGACTTTAAAACATCCAAAAATCGTAGACGATCGATCACAAACTGTTGAAGAATTGTCTCGAGAGAGCGGTCTTGATGTGAAAACGGATTCAGAGGACGTTAAATTATCAAGCAGCAGTGAAAACAGCAATGATACATCACTATCGATAAATAGCATCAAGATGCCGGACTTTGGGGACAAAAATGCAGTCACAAATCAACCAGAAGGTGAGAAGAAGGTTGGATTTCGAAGCAGGAGTGGTAGTACCGACACAACAGGCTCTGAAAGCGGTTCCAATAGCTCAGGGGTCCGTAGAAGCAGCAGAATTCATTCTCAGGGTTTGATGAAGCCGAGATCTCGTGGTCGAGGTTTGGTAACAAAGCCCACAGCTGAAATTTCAAAGGTTCTTCAACAAGAACGAGAAAAATTGCAGCCTATAAACACACCAGTCATCCAAGCACTGCGTGACACTCCTGATAGTCAATCGGAGACTCAATCTGACAAAGAAAACAGTAATAAGACGCCTCTCTCAGAGTCCAACACTCCCTTGGCCTCCGGTGCCGTTGCTGGTTACGATTCGGACTCGACAAAACCAGTAAAAGTAAAATCTCGCTGGAGAAGATCAAGTGAATTGGAGATGGGAAGTTCTACAGGGTCTCGATTAGCTTTTGGTAACCTTGGAGTCACTCCTTCAGGGCCTATAGTCGCTCCCACGAACAGCAATGAATTATCCAGTCAACCTTTGTCTCTTGTGGCAGATAACATTGCCAGCAACGTTCCAGCTTTTCCTGCCTCCAGAGAACATGAGTCTCCTAAAGATTCATCAACGATTCCAAGCAATAATGCCAGTTCTCCAGTACCCTCGACGATCGGTGCGAGAATTCCACTGCCTATGGTGGCAGAAGTGAGAGACCGAGAAATAGCGGAACGTTTAAGTCAATTTGAACGATTAAAGGAAAATCTTTACCTCACTGAGAGGTATACAAACAAAGAAACCAAAAGGATGGTCTGCGATTGCTTTTTAACTGAAGAGGAAATAGAACGAGGAGAACTAGGCTGTGGGGAAGATTGTTTAAATCGACTTCTGATGATTGAGTGTGGTCCAAGATGTGTAGTCAGCGACAGATGTACCAATAGACGTTTTCAAAATTGTTCCTACGCAAAATGCGAGGTCTTCAGGACCGAGAAGAAAGGCTTTGGCCTGCGTGCAACTTCTGATCTGTCAGCAGGAGAATTTATCATGGAATACGTCGGTGAAGTTCTCGATCCAAAAGACTTTCGTCGACGTGCCAAGGAGTACTCCAAGGACAAGAACATACACTACTACTTCATGGCGTTGAAGTCTGATCAGATAATCGATGCGACAATGAAGGGAAACATCTCAAGATTCATTAACCACAGCTGTGATCCGAACGCCGAGACGCAGAAGTGGACAGTCAACGGTGAACTTCGAATAGGTTTCTTTAATCGTCGGGCCATCGCGGCTGGGGAGGAAATCACATTTGATTATCATTTTCAGAGGTATGGCAAGGAGGCTCAGAAGTGCTACTGCGAGTCGACAAACTGTCGAGGTTGGATTGGAGACACGCCTGAAGAAGAAAAGGAAAAGATTGAGAAGAAAGAAAAACGCGAACGCGAACGTGATCGCGACGTGAAGAAGAAACGTGAGGTGAAAAAGTCGTACATGGAGGACGAGGATCTTGAAGAGGAAATAGACAAATTGTGCTCAGGTGGACTGAAGAATCGTGCACACACGTTGACACTGAGTCGACTGATGGTGAGAAGCAGAGAGATGGAGCACAGGATACGTCTGCTTCGAGTGATTCAGAGTGGCGAGCAGCCATGCAGACGACTTTTCCTCGACTATCACGGTCTTCGACTCATGTGGAGCTACATGATGGACGTGGCGAGCCTCGAGACAGAGGAGGCTCAACTCTTCAGATTAGAGTTGCTCAAGACGCTTAGTACACTGCCAATTCCAAACAAAACTATGCTGATGGACAGCAAGGTCTCCAGTGTCGTGCAGAAGTGGTCGACAGAAGAATGTCCATCACCCAAGTCAGAATCACCTCAAGAAGACACTGAAAAAAGAGAAAAAGCTACTATCGAAGAGGTCGACAGCAACTGTGATAGCAATGACAAGCCAAGCATCGAGGGATCAAGTCAAAATAATCTAGAGAAGGAAAATGAAAATCAGAATGAAGAAGTGACATCGAATGGTTCTGAAACCATAAAACAAATTGTAGAAATGTCCATAAACCTGCTGAACGACTGGTCGAACCTGAAGGAAGTGTTTCGGATACCAAAGAAGGAGAGGATCGAACAGATGAAGGAGCATGAAAGGGAAGCAGACGATGGCTACAGAGAAGACTTGAAGAAGGAGGAAAAGCGAGAAACATCAGCATACGAACGACACAGATCGGATAGATACGGAAGGAGAGAAGAAGGACGAGAGAGGCCTGACCGGAGAAGAGGTCGAGAGAGTCCTGACTCTGAGTTGCACAGATCGAAGGAAAAACGAACAAACGACGACAGGGGGAACTTGGTTCCTGTGCCTCGATTGTCCAAGTACGAAAGGCGACAGCTGTTTGCCTTGAAGGTGGCCAAGGAAGAGGAGGAAAGAATGCGACGACAGCAGCAAGAGATGTGGCAGGAGCACGAGGCAAGATGTCTTGCTCTGGGCATCGATCCTCACACGTCTGCAGCTGTGGATCCACAGACAGGCTATCCTCTGTTCTTCAATCCAACTTTGGGTCAATGGCAGTCCTATCCACTTCAAGAAGGAGGCGATGTATACCTGGGTGGAGCACAGCAAATGCCTGGAGTCCCTGGCCCAAATCCTCATCAACTTCCGCCAAATATTCCTCCCGAAATACCACCAACAGGCATGCCTCCACCTGTCTATGGCATCACCCAGCCCGGTGTGACGTACCCTGGCCTGCCTCGTCAACCACCAACTCCCCAGCAATTTGCTGACAGTCACATGCAGCTTCAGAGCAACCTGATGCCAGTTCACAATGGTTCAACGCCTCCAATACCCATTCCAGGACAACATGTGTACCTGGATAAGCCTCTGGAGCAACAATTCTCCATTGCCCCTACCATGGAAACTGTTGAGGAAGCACCAACGCCTGTGCCACAGCCAGAAATGCCACTCTTGGACCTTCCTCCTAAATGGAAATGTGCTAAAGATGCACGAGGACGATTTTATTATTATCATGTTAAAGAAAGGATTCCACAATGGTTGCCACCACCTCCGGTTCACATAGGAGTGCCACCAGACTCTACGTCTAGTTCAGAGTCCAGCGAAGAGTCTAGTTCCTCTGATGAAGATGTTGAAGATCCTGAAGAAGCTGACGATGACAAAATGAATGATTACAATGATCCCTTGGGACTTAGAGTCTTGGATCAAATGAAGACTCCTGTCAGACAAGATCCTAGGATTAATTCTGCCAATTCCACTCATGAATCCAAGAGAAGAAGGGATGGACTTGTCCAAGAAAGGATTATAAGTGTAAGTAATTTAGTGATTTATTTGTTCAATGAAAATTATTATCGATTCATGTTCATATACTTATGTTGATTCTTTTATTTGTTACAGCCACGAAGAGAGGACAGCAGGGTAGACCATAAAAAGTATAAAGACGTGAAGGAGAAGCTTCGCAGGCAGAAGGAGCGTGCGAAGATGAAGGAGCAGATGGATAAGCTGAGGAAGCATCGACGAGCCAACAAGGCTAAATCCCATGCTAGACATACGGCCAATAAACTTCAGGCTATTGCTCAATCAAATGAGCTCACTGCTGAGAGAAAGATCAAGGATACATTCAGAATAAATATGGCGAACGTTATAGTTCGATTTTTAAATCCTTTTAGACAGAATGATTGTAAACAAGGACGAATCACAAACACTGAGGATTTCAAATACTTGGCGAGAAAGGTAAAGCTTCTTTTCTTTTATACAAAAATATTACAGTTAGTTCCTTCTTTCTTCTTTTGATGATACTTCTAACAATGTGTGTTTGTTCTTTCTTATTTTTTTTGCAGCTGACGCACTTTGTTCTGGCGAAAGAGCTGAAGCACTGCAAGAGTGTGGACGAGCTCCAGTGCAACGAAAACGTCAAGCACAAGGCAAAAGACTTTGTACGTAAGTACATGGGCAAATTCGGGCCAGTGTACCAGAGATCATCAGACGAGGATTAAATATAAAAAAAAACACAAATTCCGTTTTTTTCTCTTTCTTCGTTTTCGTTGGAACAACTCGCAGAAAGAAAAGGGAGCATTGTAAAGTCCATTTATATAGCATTCGCATGTAGATATACATTCGTATAAGGATATAGTGCTAATGTGAGGTAGTTACAAATTTCTATGAACGTGATCAATCTTATCTACGTACACTCATAACATCTCTATTTTAATTATTTATAGACTAGATCGATTTTTTTTATTTCTCCGTTTGTACAAAGCCTTGTTAATCGGATTTCGTCGCATGCGATTTATATTTTGAGTTGTTCCATTCATTTTTATTTCTATCGATCCGACGTTAATAATGAATATTAAGTGATTGATTGAAGCTCACAATCCCCTCTGTGTTGGGTAATGCGTGACATTTTTTTCAAATAAAATGAATGATGTGAAGATTCGAGATATTTAGGTAAACGCAAAATTAAAATCGTTGTTAATAAATAAGACTTGAAATTTATTGTGCTATTTGGAAATATTGTAAATACAATCTAATATAGTCAAGTTTACACAACAGGTCTCCCTTGAGTATTTATTTTTCTTGTCCGATATCATTAATACGTACGTAATCATTATGTTGCTTGTTGTTGTGTCTCACAGAAAAAGAAGGCTCATTTTCTTCACCCTCTCATGTCACATGTTTAATTATTATTTTACATAAAGAAAAACAAAAATTATAATCTAAATTGTAGTTTTTTAAAATTCGTCTAGTTATTATAAGGGTCTCACGGGCAGAATGAAAGGGTTTTTATTTATTTATTTGCAATGTCTGTGTATTTTTTTTCTTTATTAATAATTCAAACCAACAGCGTCATTTTTTTTCTTTTTTTTTTTTGAGCAATTGGTTCAGCATTGCCAAACGGATTGATTGCAGAGACTGACTTTGAGAATTCAGTGGGATTTAGGGGGGAAGTGAGGATTTAAACTTCACTCAAATGGACTCAACGCATTTACATCATTTGCATTTGTTATAGTTTATACTTCTCCCTTAAAAGTTCATTAATATGTCTCAGCGGGGCAGGAAGGTTTATCATCTCTCGTCGTCATCCACAGATACATTGCACAAGAGCGATATTAATTAATTCTGTCTACAGAAGAAGGACTTCGAGTAGAAGAATAAGAGATACATGGATTTCATCTCCAAGTTTCGTTGAAATAAGAAGCTAAAAAGTATAATATCCATATTCTCCACTCATAGCTTCCTCGATCGACTGATTATAATTAAAGGACGTTTGAGAATCCCCTCGATGAGGTCTACCGTCTATAGAAACTATTATCTTAATTTCAGTATACATTGTTTGTTTGTTTGTTGTTCGTCTTCAATGGAAAGAACTTCTTTCTCTACATTCACAAAATAAGATAAAAAATTCATTTGCCTCGATCCACACGCGACTAATTATTGTGTTTTTCTTATTTCAATCCGTTGTCCTTTGTCTCCCCCTTTTTTTCCCTCTCGTTCCTCCTTAGTTTATGTATTTACAGAAGAGGTAACATAATAATCGTTAATTATTAATTAATTGCGATAAATCTATAATAAATTATGATTACACTGCGCTCGTACTACGAAACTATTCACTATATGTGTCTAATCGGCTACATAGTATTGTTATTAATAT
>JABSMT010051286.1:0-13287 GCA_018902335.1 Eumacrocentrus americanus
CGAATCATAATATCTAATGTTTTTTAGTGTTAGACACATCCGAATTTTAAGTGAATTAATATACAATCTATTTATGACAATCCTAATAAATATATGCCTGATCGAATCCAAATATAGCGACTTTATGAAACAGATTTAGTTACCGACCGTGGTCGCGTAAACAGCGAAGCACGGCATTTTTTCGTCCGGCCAACATTTAAACTAAATTATATCTTTTCTGGATATGATAATATCGATAACAATTTTTTTACTATATTCCAAAAGGTTAGGACTAGGAATTCCTAAATCGGCAAGTGCTTATTGTCAACAGTTTTGTAGTTGTTCATGAATTAAATAAAAAAGCGGCGCCGCGCTTATAGCGCGACCAACGAAGGGTTAAAATCGGTTTTTATCGGCTCGGCACCTTTTGAATTGATTTGGATATAAGTGATACATAATTGTTTTCATTCATCCCTTAATACGGTGCCAATAAATTTGAGTTACTTTATTAAATCAAATTTAAGAAAGACTGATTTTAAAGTGGAAAAAAAATTATTTTAAATTATTCAAAAAGTAAAATTTGATATTACCGACACATCAACATTTTAATTTTTTGAATTACAATAGAGGAAAAATAATGTGTGTACCAAAAAAATCGTTAAGTCAACTTAATTCACAAAAAACTGATTTTAAAACCCAAAAATTGGATTTTTGAGAATTAAAAAAATAAAATTCGATGCTAACGATACACAGTCGTCTTCGTCGTTTGGAATGTATTAAAGAAAATATAATTATATGGCCGAGAGAAATTATAAAATATTCTTAATTTGCAAGAAACTCATTTAATGATCAGAAACAAACACACTTTCATTACTTAGATATCTTAATTATTGACATGTATTGACGGCATATGCTAGCACGGGCCTCTACTGCAATTAAATTGCATATGACCATTTCTGTAGGAGATTGAATTCTCTACAACATTGGTTATATGCAATTTTGCCGTATTTCGCATAGTTTTCAAGATACGATGAACTTAGTGAAAAATTCCAATAAAAATAATGGATCACTGTAACAATTGAAAACGAAGGTTGAATTTAGCTTCTCAACTTTGTCAAATAAATGCCGTGATTAAATTTAGATACACTTTACTTCCATCAACTTCTTCCGTAATAGCGAAAAGTTTTTATCACTCCCAGAAGTAATTCACTGTAAAAAAAGCACGATTAATCTCACAAACTACTAATTTTTTCCCTGCAGTCATGACTATTCAATGGAAATTCCGAAGTCCATAGGGCAACACACTTCATTCATTAATCAAGAGGTATGCGAGGAGATTGAGGAACAATGCAATAGATAATGGGATAATCCTCGAGTAGACTTTAGTTCCATTAAACGCAAATGGCAATGTTACAGAGAACTAAAAGCTTAAGTGTCTCAAGGCTGAATGTGCGCGTTAATGTAATAACTGCAAGACACGATAAGACAGGATATAGTCAAGGGTCCTAATGTCTTCATAATTCTCGATTGAAACCCTGATATTCTGAAGCACCATATATTCAATGACTTGACACCAATAAAGTCACTTATCTATTCAAATTCGACTGTGTAATTGGAATGAAACATTATGTAATATGTGTGTTAATAAACTATTTACAATTTCAAATGAATTTCAAGCTCAAGCCAGTTTGTTAATTATACTGAAACAGCTGGGGCTTGCACGCGTGTCAGAGCATGCTTGGATTATCGTGGAAAGCGATATGAATAGCACGAAAATTAGAGAACGACGTAGCATATCTGCATGACGACCAGCCGTGCGCTACACAATTCCAGTGTGAGGGTATTTATAAATATTTAATGCAACATTTGCGTAAAATCTCAACACATTGCAGTCAGAAACAGAATCTGCAACTCGAGAAAGTGTGTATTATTTTACTTACATGATGGGAACAAAGAAAATGAATACAAGGGTGGAATTGCTGAATAGCTTTTATTTGTTAGTCTGGTGAATAGGTTATTGATTAAAGTATTTAATCATGTAGAAATACATTATTCACAGAACTAAGACTTTAATCGACAGTGTAATCCAGACTACTATGAAACGGTTTAATTTTCAAATACCATTTAACTTTCCATTTAAGTTTGCAAATCGTTTTCGAATAGTTTGAATAGTCACGGAAAAACTACAGATGAAGAACTGGAATTTAAAAATTTCGCCAAAGCCAGGGAAAAACTTTCGGAGCTTTGGCGTGCTATTGAAATTGATAAGTACCCTGTTACGTGTGAATATATTGATCCAGATTCAGTATGACAAGCAAAACACGTCAGATCGCAATTCTGAGTCGACTTGACTACGAAACACCGGACTCAGTCGAGTAAACGTTGACTTGACTGTAAACTGATTTTAGGGACAAAAAACAGGAGGACCAGTTACGATGGCATTGGATTGGTCGGCATTTCACCTATGAATTTTTAAAAGTGTTGTTTAGCATAGATGAGAAGAAAGATTGATGTCGGAGGTTAAGTTTGAATAGAAAGGAATTTTTTGTCAAATCTATAATTATTTTTATCTAATACGAGTGATTTCATAATTTTCTTGAAAGTTGTTCATTTGAACTTGAACTTGATGATAATTTTCCCTCGGACTATCTTAATTTACCATACTTTATTATTATACTTTTTTTTAATTAATTCAATTTTTTTAATACATTTTTTTGATTTATCATTTTCTTTTTTATATCCAAACTTTTTGTGTCGCTGATTTAAATCGCCATAATTTTGCAACATTCCGGTGAGTAGTTGGATATTTATAGGCATTTTTCTATACTTTCCATCATTTGAGGGGGTATTTCAGCATGTATCCTCCAACCGATTGCCTTCCCCAACGAACTTACTCCTTTCTCTTTCGCAAGTATGACGATCCAACTGGGGAAGTTTCATCAAGATTCATTAACACATTAGGCAGTCATGATAAGACACATGGACAAACTCTAAATTCTGAGAGCTCGAGTTAAATCAGAGACTTACTCGCTTCGCTCGCTCGGTCAATAATATGTTGGTAATGAATTAGTTGGATAAGTTTGATATATTGCATGTCGAATATTTCTGTGAAATTTTTTAAATAACATATTAAGAAGGAATTAGTTGGATTAGTTGGATATGTTCTATTGCGAATAATCGTTGTTGTAGTCGGATGTAATATACAATGATACGTGACTATCAAGATCCCACTGACACATCCTAAGTTTACGGATCTTGCGCACTGTCAGACTTTGTTGAGCGTGAATAACAGGCAGCAAGATATACACTGTGAAATACACTTGAATGTCTGATTCGCTTGAGGGTGAATGAAATAGCTTAGATATTATACTGAAATACTGTTGTATAAAAAATTCATGCACGCTCTAGACAAAGGAATAACTTTAAGCAAAAATAGCCTGATGGTTTTCACGTCACCTCTTCAATATCGAGACGTGTGTTTTATTATCCTGTCAAACGTTTTCGATAAAAAGAAATTAAACAAAAACATGCTATCAATAATTCTACGGTTAAAAAGCATTTGCACTCATCACTGAAATACACGAGATATATGTACGTGTCAGGCGTTGGCATGGAAATGGCTTCGTGAGCGTTTATCGACAGTTCTATATACCGTAGAACATGATGAAGTTTCGCTCGATAATAAATTTTTCTCTTAGAGTTGTGCGGTCGTCATGCTCTATTCAATACTATTGAATACCTATTTCGATGCATATCCTCACAGTAGACTTACGTCTGCCCAACTATAACTAGTAGTTCTACGAACAGTAGACCTCGCTCACTTCATGTTTCCAGGATTTTTATTATGACGGTATTTTATGGGTCAATTATGATGACGATTTAACTCTACGACTTTTTGTACTTTTCAAATTTTTCAAGTTATTTTTGACCGAACAAAGTGAGGTCTCTGTTTTAACTTCACTCGACCATTTGACATTTCGATAATGCCTGTTTGTTACGCGATTTTTGGTACTAACAGACGAACACTCGTCTGTTAGTACCAAAAAACCACTTGAACATTTTGGATATTTTTCTCATGAGAAAGTTGTGAAAAAATTTCTTCTTGTGATGCCACATCCTTCCCTTCACATTCTTTGTCTTCTTTGCGCCCCCCCTTTATTTTTCCTTGCGTCATTTCGCGTTTTCTTCAGGTCAATCACTGTTCGGTCGCTGCCTTTTCGGCGACCGCGTTCACGCGATTTGGGAAGAGAAATTTCATTAGATGTACTGATTACTTTGGGATATGACTCTTGCATTGGAAGAACTGACATTTTTACTAGAGCATCACCAGAATCTTTGTCGTCATCGTGGCTACCAGATGAGTGACTCTCTTCAACTTCACAAGCTTCTTTGGAATCGTCTGCGAGGACTGCGTCTTTGCCATCAGTATGTCCGGAATCTTTGGTATCAGCGAGGCTACCAGACGAGTGACTCTCTGCAACTTTACAAGCTTTCTTGGATTCAATTGCGAGGACTGCTTCTTTGCCATCAGTATGTCCAGAATCTTTGATGTCATCGAAGCTTTTATATCCGTTTCGTGGGCATCCTCGATTGCGAGGCAGGCAGGCAGGCAGATAGACATTTATTCGGGAACATAAATCCCTTTCATCTCCTTACCTCCCCCTACTGGTGCAGAGTTAACCCAAGGTCCGTAATGAAAATTGATTGATGTGTGAGTGCCTCAAAGTATTCACCATAACGAGGTAACACTTAAAACGTGGAATGAAAAAAATCCATGCACGATATGATGTTACGTTGCATTTTAGAGAGAAAGTCACTCTTGGATCAACTCAATCACTCTGCGGCCTTTGACGCCTGATGCTTACATTCTCTAATGGTACTTGCCGAAGGTACATTTACAAGACTGCCTTATTTTCATATTTTAACATCATTATCGAACCATTTCTATAGAACTTCATAGTGGCCACTCATATGGGTGCTTGCGTTATTATAAACTATAGTAATATAAACTTTAATCAAAATCCTTATTTTTTGTAATTTTTATAAATAAAATGACGTCATCTGTGTTAAAGTAGATATTTGTCATGATCAATTCTGCCAAAACTTAGTTTCTAAAATGTTCCCTCAGGCCGCCTTAGCATTTCATCTGAGTTTCTTTTTCCTCGTTTTCTACATGTTCTGAAATTCGAAACTTTACTTTCGGAATTTCGACGTGATACGAAGAACCTAATCTTGGTGAGGTCAAGTCCAGGGCATCCGCTATCTCCAGTCTGAACCAGACACACTGATGCAGGAGGGCTAGAGTAAGCGAGTTGCTCGTCTACGTCGTCCATCCTCATTGCCCGAGGACTCTGGAGAGATCGAATCCTCACCGCACCCGTTGCCACGATGACGCCTATCTTATCCCGTAGAGAGCCACCCCAGTATAGTGCTCTCAGTTTGAGCTCCAAGGCTCTCGCCCTTTAACTTACACCGCAGTATTCTCGCACCCACAATGACGACGGACACGACAAACTGCGCGTACGTTACAGCACCACCACCCATATCATTCTCTTCTGTGAGCCGAAAGCCAAGTAGTCGTGGGAATTGGGAAATAAGCCCTAGACGTGGAATCGAACGCATTTTCAGTCATGGTCGGAAGGGTAACAGACTTTGCTTCGGGGTTGTTTTTTACACTATACAACCTTTTTATTCTCTATTCTCTTTTACCCTCTTTTTTACCGTCTTCCCACCCATTCCCCCAATCGTAAAACGAGTATGACGATAAAGGGGAAATAAAACTAGACTGAAGAAAAAAATTTTAATAAAGATTATAATCATAATTATTACAGGCAAAAAAGCGAGATGAAGCGGTCACAGTGATCGGCCATGTGTGGTTCGTTCGTTCTCATAAAAGTTAATATTGGGTTGTCGAGGCGAATTGTCACCGATAATTTGGAATGGCTCTGTCGACGTACCTCAAAAGCGAACGACCATAGTCAAGAGTGGCGCTACGACTCGAAATAATAGGACGCCAGGGATTGCAGACTGGTAGGAGAAAAAAAAATCGAGGAAAAAAAATATACGTTTAGCGATGAACGTCGCTAGGCTCATGGAATGGTCTCCAATGGCAGAGCGATAAAACTACTGGGACAAAGTGGAGGAAAACTGGAAAAGTTAGAGTGCAACCAGACGTCTAGTTGTATAACACTTGATCGCGAAACAAAAAGCAGTCACCCTTTGGGAAAAGAATGTACGCGCGACAGCTCGATTGGGTGTAGGTACGGTTGAAAATATTTTTATGACTGCGGTGAAATAATCCACTGCGCAATATCTCTATCTCTCCTTCTGTCTCTATCTCTCCTATGTCGGTTTGATAATGTTAGTCAGCGGCTGTAACGAGAAATCGATAGGTGCATGACTTCAAATATTTTTGTAATCAAATCTTGAGAAGAGTCATTGTATATATGTACTTGGCGCATTCATTTACAGAGAATCTGTCTTTTTGACAATTATAGATATTTTTGCACTTAAATTATAACGATGATGTCGCGATAAATAAACTGTGCAAGAACTTTATTTATTGATATGATTATCGACTCTGTCGCCGAAAATCTATGCTTTGATCCCCGGATAATGTAGATTATATTATTTTCAATGAATCCTTTACCGCGTTAAAGTTGTCCTGAAGTACATTAATTCGAAATTGTGTTAGATAACCACGCAAATGAACATAAGATTTTGACACGGAATTAACGTTTTTTTTTTTGACAACGTTAATTTCACAATATACGTGAATTTTTGAAGGTGCATATGCCTTGGAGCCGTATATGGAATGCCAAAATAGAGATACAAAATCCTACAAAAAAGTTTAAATTTACCAACAATAGCTTCTATAATAATATTAGTTACTATAACAGTTGCAAATGATTCTTATCGAGTAAAAAATAATTACGTTTTACGCATCTTTATTATTTTTTTTTTCAAATATGGGAAATGCAAGTATTTTCAAAGTTTTCAAAAGAACAGGATGCTAACTGTACAAGCGAAATGATGGCATAATTTACTGACCAACAAAATGTTCTAAATGTATGATGTGTAAGCCCAAGTTTATTGATTAGTTTCCATTTTACACTGTGATAAAATCAATATTTAGAGTTCATCATTGATTGGTTTTTATTCCACATCCAGATCTGAAATGGGACAGCATCTAATCTCGTTTAGACCGTCGAAACCACAACGTTGCTCAAGGTCAAGATCCATCCACCGTCCCTCCCTTATCATGTGTATTATCGGTAGACAATCAATCACCAATTTGCATTCTCCAAATGTACCGTCTGGCAAGAAACAACCATCTCCAACTGAAATAATACAAATTCCTTATTTTTAACTTTTATGTGGGGGCATGGGGTCTCCTGTGCCCTATAAATTTAGATAGTCGAGTAATTAAAAATGAATCGACGAGTGAATTTGTCGAAGACTTTTCTTCAAGTATCAAAAAAAAAAAACTCGGAAGGATTTTACAGTTTTCAATATATAAATTTTTGTCGTTAGTATTCTGAATACAGTTAGTTTCGAAATAAAAATGCAAAATATTTTTTGTCCTGCTAAACTGTCGGAAGTGAGATTGAAGTCGGATATAGAGATACTTCGTCCTTTTTATTTAAGATAAATTTGTGCCGAATTTTGAATCGATCTTTGTTCATCCTTTTTTATTAAGGAACCACGAGCGATAAAACAAAAAGTTAAACTTTGAGCGGTTATAATTCTCTTCAATAAGAGCTCTAAATGTAAAAAATTTTCAATAAAAATATTTCGGCGGATGATGTGTCCACGGTTGATTTTAATTATTTGTTCATGCTAAATACACGCTGGATTTAGCGTTAAATGTCATAAACTTTGATTACAACATATTTTCACAATTTTAATGCTATAATTAAATAATTTCCGAACTGTATGACTAAATGATTTGAAATGTGCAATAGAATTTAATGAAATAACATTGAAACAAAATCGTAAAAATCCGTGAAAACCCGGTTATATGCTGAATTATAATAATGGTTACTAATTATATTTATTCATACCTTCTTTATCGGACGAGTGATATTCAGACCGGATGGAACATTCATATAATGGAACAACAAGAAGAAGAAAACAAACGATTCGTACAGGCTTCATCGTACTATTATCTCAAACACTGTTTGAAATCGTGCAATGAGCGTGTACTTGGCGGCAGACGAGTTTTATACCTCTCGTACATTACGAATTTTGGGAGAACGACTATGAAATACAATTTATGATCACTGTAACTAACGATAAGATAACTAAACCAGCTATATCGTCAGGACATCAATAAGCAAACTTGTCCAAGACTTTTCTTTACCTTAAGTACTAAAAAAAAAAATTAAATGAATTTTACCGTTTTCAATATAATTATTCAACTTTAGTATTCTCAATCATTATTTTCAATATAACAATTCAAAATTTTTTTTTTCCCCACCGAACCGAAAGTCAGAATGAAATCGCAAATAGTAATTTTTTATCCTTGGTATCTTAGGTGATTTTCTACCTAATTAAAAATTTTTCTGTCCAACGATTCATCAGGTCACACTGTTATTTTTCACCAAAAGTGAAGAACAGTAATAAATTGTGACAGACTCCTATTTTTAAATACAAAAAACACTTGGCCCGTCTAATTTTCTGCATTAAACGTTCCAAGTGTCTTCGTATTGTAAAATATGAATCTACCACAATTTCTTTATGATGTGCTTGGCAACAACCTGTGTCAATGAAAAATATTGGAGCATCGACCGGCCTGGCGGACGACCGTGTCTCAGTAAACCAGAACGCTACTGACGTGATGGCTTAGCGTCAATACTTTTCAAAGTCGCGAAGATAGATGAAAAATAAACTTCTGATATCAATCTCGCATATCTATGCTAATGGAATGAGAGACAAGAAACATCATATAAATAGTATTTATAGTTGGATTATACGATTAGTTACAACTCAAACATATGAACAGATAAACCACGTGTAAGTCTCAGTTCAACCGACAATTCATCTAATATGTCAAAAGCTATACTGACATGTGAACCACATTTGTTCAAATAGATAAACGTTGGAAAAATTATCACCATATTTATTGCGCTGTGACTAATCGACATCAAGCCTGAATCCGATCGTATGGAAGACGTAATACATAACGCAAAATGTAAACTATGTTTTTGAATAATTCTAAGCAAACCGTGAATTTTGATAAACAAGATAAGGTAGATTGTCATTCATTATCATGTGTATATACTCATACCTTTTGATAATTGTATTTTTACTTTTCTTCACTTTAGTGAAAAAGAAAAGTATTGTATTAGGCCGAAAAGTGACTTTTTCCGATTTTGATCCAATTTAACTTTTGAGTCGTCCAACATGTGAGATTTATGCTCCTGAACAAATGTCTGTCTGTCTATTTGTCTGTCTACCAAGGATTAAAAATTGCTATTTGTAATTTCATTCTGACTTCCGGTTTGGGGGGAAAAAAATCGTGTTTGAATTTTTTTTTTTTTTAATTCATGAAAAAATTTGAAATTTGGTAGGGATGTATATTTATCAAAAAAAAATGAAAAAAGGTCATATAAAATATTTGATATCACTTCCGGTTTGGTGGGAAAAAAAATCATGTTAAAAATTTTTTTTCTTAAAAATTCATGAAAAAAAATTGAAATTTGGCAGGGATGTGCATTGATAAAAAAGAATAAAAAAAAAGGTCATATAACATTTTTTCTATCATTTCCGGTTTGGCGAAAAAAAATAGTACATGAAATTTTTATGCTGAAACATTAATTATTTATTATAGGAGGTGAAGAAAAGCCTAGGCCAAGCTTCTTGGCGATTTATTTAGTACCATATTGTTGCAGACCTTAATTAGTATTTCTCAATTATCTACAGAAGAGGATTACTGCGAAATCTATATATTCCCATGACACCATCACCTTTAGATGATTCACGTATTGCGCCTATTCCGAAAGATAAAGACGAAAATATGGACGATTACGGCACACGGACATTGCACGGTAAAAATCGACGTCCACATCTTTTTCTGCGTCTGTTGACAAATGGTCCAATGGGTTGTACAGGTTAACGTTTTTTATATCATTCAAAAATCGGCGTAAAATATTTTCACATTGCCATACAATCAGTCCGATTAATATCATAACATACGGGAGTGTCTCCCGCCAAGGCTGCCAATCTCTATACAGGAAAGAATTTCGATGTTGTCTACATCAAATTTTTTAATGAAAAAAAACTGAAAATATGGCAATTTAAGTAAAAAAATATGTGACATCCTCATAAGGACGTCTGCGAATGTCAATCGAATATTACTAAAAGGCAGAAAATTAACAATCAAATATTGAAAGCAAGAATGTGTTCAAACTGGAGGAGACTGGGCATATCATAATCCAGACCAAGACTCGCTGGATCCTTAGAATCAGTGTTCCCACCAAGAGAGACTCGGCCAACCAACAAGTTAACGCTCCCAGATCGTAACATTATATCGATGATTCTCTATCAAAGACCAAAATCAACTCATTTGATGCAACCATTGCAGAATTACGTTCTTAGCAACGGGCATACGACACTTTTTGCGTATTTCCGCGGGCCTTCATTGAGCAACATATCGTCGCTCGCTTAGTGAGGACTCCTGCGTTCACGTGCATTTTCAATTTAACGCCATCAACATAATCTCGTACATAACTTTAATAATGAGTGTCAGAGTATTGAGCATCTTAGTGGTTATAATTATTTCGAATTTATTTATATTATAATTAGTGGAAATAAAAACTATCGATCGACTCACTAAAATCATTGACACATTGATGCGACTCCTGTACATTTTGATATTCAATTTTTATTCGATATTTCTTGCAGTGAATAAAAATATTAATAGACGTAACATCGACGTTAACCAAAACTAGGGGTAATTAAAAATACCTCGTGTACAGAAGGAGTGCAGGAAAGCAGACTGTCGTGAATTAAAGAAAAAATATAATGCCAATATCTGAAGTGATAACGATCGGGAAAAATTTTTGATGAGTACTAATTTTAATGATTGATCAAATACCAAAGAGTGGGCGCGTTATACATGAAGTTGGTTTCATTGTAATCGCTCATAACTAATTTCGATTAGCTGTTATGAAAACACGTGACTATAACTGAATTCTACAACTAAAAAAAAAAGACAGATTGCTAATTATCCGTAAATAGGCGATAAAAATACGACCATAAAATCTGTAGCCTTTGAAGGCTTGTGGTTTTGTTTGTGAACAAGTGCCTTAATCCATCAAAAATCATTAATATCTCTTTATAATTACGATGAATCTTAGCATAATTTTCTATGGAGTCGTATAAAAAATTCTTCATATAGATAGTGTTCTTCCATATTTTATTTATTAGTTTCTCAAAATATCATCATAATAACTTTGCAAAAATATTTGAAATCTCAAAGAGACAGATAAATGAATGCGCCAAGTATGCGCATGTGGTGACCCTAGTCGTTGTTGTACTAGTATCAGTTGAATTAGTTGGATATCCATGTGCAGATCCACCACGTTCATTTTTCAATGCTATAAAAGCTAACCTATGCGAGTCATAGGATCATTCTTATGCAGAGACTTAAATTTTAATCTCTTCCCTCGCATTATCATTGAGTCGTATTCTTCCAGTCCCATGTCAATGTCCTCCGAAGCAGGTTCAATAATTGGATTGTCCGCGTGGGATGCCATGGAAGCTTGGATTTCACAGTATTGCACTTTCTGTAAATAATTGCGGAATAAAAATCAGATTTGTGGCGGTATTGAATTATTGAATACGAAAAAGAACATAAATAGAATTGTATGAGTTTATATTTACCTTACACATTTGAGCTCTCTCTGCGCTGTCACACCAATGCTCTTTATCATGTTCATTACATTGAATAGGGTGACCCTGAAATGATTCATTGCATTTGAACGATTTACTTGGAATCATTGAATGAATAATATTTTTTCAAAGTGTGTATAAGTAAAGGATGTTTGAAATTTCGTACCTCCGATAAGGAAATGACAATTATTGTAACCACAAATAAAAGTACTGAAAAGATTTTAGTGGCCATTTTGTAACTTCAATAGGTACAGGCAACAGTGCCTCGCGTTCTGGACTGACGGAACACGACAAATACACTGACTATTTATATCTTAACAGATAATAATTAATATTCTGTCTAATAATGTGTATCAGAAGTTATAGTTTGCTCATTATTATTCAACGCCGTCACTTACATTGTACCATATGAATAGCATTCGGGATTCAATATTGCTGATGATCATAAAAAATTCAAAAAATATGGTCCTACAATTTATTCCCGTTTTACCTATCTTTTGTAATCGATAGTTTGGATCAACATTCCTCTGATAATAGTGATTGTACAACGTCATAGATTCTGTATATTAATGTAGTTGTGATGGACTTTGATCGAATCGTTATCCTGTTTCCATTAAAAGTGTATCTTCATATTGAATTTTGTTATTGACACAAATGACTGATATTCAACTAATGGAAACTTACGTGGTTATGGTAATGATTGCTTTATTCTATTAGGACATGTGCGCAGAGGTGATATAAGATGACGTATTCCGACCATCTGCTACTTCAAATGATATTAAAGCAATATGTCTGTCTCTAATGACAGAGCTATAAAACAGCATTCACGAAGTGAAGGAAAACCCGAAAAGTTTTCCACCACAAGAGTAAAACCAGACGTCTGTTTGTAACACATGATCGGGAAACAAAAGGCAGCCACCTCGGGGAAAGAATTCACGCTCGCTACAACCCCATTGCGGCTGAGTGGTAAAAATAGTTTTTCAACTACATTGATGAAATCATCTATTGCGTTAATATAATTTAAGGTAAAAAAAATGAATGAATGTCGATAACTATCCATATAATGATCATGTTGATCTTAACTCTAGATAAATAAATTAGCAAATGAACTTGGCGAACACTTCTCGTCACCTTACATTAAAAAACATTGAAATAATTTTTTTTCTTTTGTACCACAAGTGACAAAATGTTTAAATAGGTAAAAGGAAACAATGTTTTTTGAACTTATGCTAATGAACAGTGCCACTCAGTCTAATTGTTTGCAAAGCTTCTTTTCATTTCGTCAATTCCACCCGCTGGAATTGACGAAATGAAAAGAAGCGATTGGGGCATACCCATCTTCCCGCGGAGAAAAACGATAATTACGTCCACACGGAAATATTTTATGTATTGGATATACTATATATATAGTAT
>JABSMT010051297.1:0-13264 GCA_018902335.1 Eumacrocentrus americanus
TAAATAATTTCAATGATTGTTCTTTTATTTATTATTTGCAGACAAATACGTTGCTTTAGCTGCGAATGGTGATAATATTGCTGTTGCGATTCCAATAGCCCGAGAATTTCAACGGATTTATAAGGATCACGATTGGATCCCACGGAGAACTCTTATTTTCTTTATGTCCAGCAATTCTATGGACTCTTGTCTTTATTCCTTATCCAATTATGAGCTGTCTAAATTCGTTGCTTATGTGGTGATTGATAAAAACCCTATAGAAGGTTCGTCAGTGTACAATAAATTGCTAACTAATTAATTTTAATGTTACTTATTTTCTTTTATTTATAGGAGACGGTTATTTTCTCACGTCAGGCTCTGATATGGTTCGATCAACTGTTTTGGAGGCTTCTCATGGCCATTTGAACTTTCAGAGTCCAGTAAATGCTGCAAATTTACCACGATTGAAGCTCAAAATACCGCACACAATAGTTTCGTTTCATTCCGACAAAAATGCCACGAAACTAACGGATCAGGTGGATATTCCACGCTCGCATAAAAGTATTTTGGCTCAAGTATTGAGCACAAGTCTTTGGCGATTGTCGGAGATGACGATATTCCAATGGGATCCACAAATGCTCAATGCAATTTATAAAGTATTGAATCAACTAAAAGCCCCTAAGCAACAAAGCTTAATAGGTAAAATTGAGAATATAAAATAATTGTTTATCGAGTAAAAAAAAGTGATCCTCTTCTTTTTAATAGAAAACATCAAGACTACAATTGAGAGAATTATTGATGCTGGGAAATTTCTTAACGAGAAGATTAACAAGATAGACAGATTACAGTACGTTACAATAAAAATACTCAGACAATTCTCAAGTTTTTTAAAATTATTATTAAAAAAATTCATTACAGATCTTTAAGTGTACGAATGATGAATGAATTCTTGAAAAGCCTGGAGCTAGTACTATTGTGTCTTGATGAGAATTCTCAGTCAAAAACTGACGTGGCAATACTTGAACAGCTGTCACAAAATCGACACAATATCAATAATTATCTCCACGATATGTTAAAGTGTTACGAAAACGCCGATAAAATGTTACAAGACATGACTTGACCCATCAAAATCATTTCATTATTAATAATAATAAAAAGTAAAGAGAAAAATGTATAACATGCTTTGCTTACAAGGCACCTTAATTTATATTTATCACATATTAAATGAATTAAATTTAATTATATCCCTTTTTTATCTTTTATCCTGGCAAATTAGTGGCTGCTCTGTAGCCCATTTCTCTCTCTAATTGCTCGAGATTAATAGATCCTTGAATGGGCTCACAGTTTGGATTAAAAACAGAATAAGCGCTCACTTCACCACGTTTCTTTGGGCCTGATCTCGTATTTTTCCAAATGCAAAACAGTGCTGACAAAATAAAGTATACAGCACCAAATTCAAATTGAAGTGCTATCACGTACAATGTTGCCCAGAGTAAAAAGTACAGGAGATAAGTGACTTGGGTGATAACAGGATTCTCTGGAGGTGACACGTCGATGCTCTCCACTGAGTCTATACTCTCCACATCATCCTTGTCCTGAAACCTTTGAATTCTTAACGTTAAAAGAACATTTAACAGACAGATTGTTCACTGTCATTTGGCAAGACTAACAATTCATTGTTGTTTATACAACAATAACAAAGAATTACTATGTACATATACCTCACGATATGACAACAAAGGTGCAGGTCTGTCCTTCCAAGATAAAGCTCCTTGGAATGTATTTTTTGCTGCCTCGACCATTGCTTCACGACGTTTTTTCAATCTGTAAGATGCAAGCTTCGCCTCCATTGAATAATCAATTATCACGTGATATTTATACAAATATTCATCAAATTGACGTGGATTTATCACATTGTTACTGACATTTGTTACTTTTCCCAATGGCGTCCATTTATTTTTATTATTATTGTATTTTTGTACGTCTTGTCGTCTGCCGGTAACTGTTAAATTCAAATGTCCCGCCATAGTCGATTGATGACGCCACTTTTGAATTCTGCATTTGAATTTTGTATATATCTTTTCTGTTGTTTGGAAAATCAAAAATTGCGAAAGTGATTTACGATAAAACTGTAAATAAATTTCCAAGTTACAGATCTCATCTCATCATTTCTATTAATTATTCCAATGAAAGACATAACCTCTTTATAAAAGGCATTACACTTCATAATCCATATGCTTCTCTATCATGCATATATTTAGGTAAAAAACATGTATGTATTTATTGGATTACAGACGTTTGATAATGATTAATAATATCGCACTATCTTTTTAGGCATTTAGGGTTACGAAATTCGCCAATGGAACTCGAAATTAACTGAGAATGAGAGGTCAAACGTTCGATTTTATACAACAAAGCCTGACATTGAAGATAAAAGGGAATATGTATTGGCAAAGAAAGAATTTGGTATAATGTTCCAAGGTTTGTAGTCTTTTATTCAATTAACAATCATTAATTCTTTCAGGTTGTGACGCCAATGATCAAAAGCAAACTGTCGGTACGATTCTGGAATCAAAGCACTCCCGAGTTATAACTTTGGAACTGCGTATATAGTGATTACTCTATATACTAGTACAGCCGCTTGAGATCACGTCTGTGAAGTCATATCAGTTAAATTCGTCACTCGAGACGCCTGGAAGACACGGTGTCCTCCACATACACACGTATATAAATCTCAAATGCGCAATTATAAGCAAAAGATTCTACTATATCCAATAACCGAGTTCACGACGTATAAAGGAACGATTGAGAAGAAGTTATAGAGACAAAAGTGAATGCGTCAATTAGGGAGAGAAAGTTGACTCTTTGGTTGAAGGCAATTGCACAAGCTTCGTGGCAAATCTGTTTTCGTTGGAATGCGGATGTTCGATACATGGTTATTCTATCATTAACACTAGAAATTTAAACAATAATAGGTAAGCATTTCCTTCCTGCATCAATGTTTCATATACACCAAAATGCAAAACATATTGATTTATTTTGATCGATCGCGTGGTCGACCTTGACTTAGAGAGAGGAGCAAAATCATAGACCTGCGCTTTGTCCTTTTCAGAAAAGGAAAACTTCCTGTGGAAACTCATATCGAAAACACCTGCGTGCTAACTTAAGATCTTAACATAAGCTCGTGTGACAATGGAGAATAATGTACAGCCAATAGAACAACGTGGAGTTACAATAGAGGAAATAAAAAGAAGGATGAATGGGTTGAGTTTTTTAAATGGACAGTCAGGAGGGTTGAAGAAAGGACTGCAGAATCAGAAGAAAATGAATGGATCTCTGAACCATGTGCTTGAGGAGCACAAGCCCCAGGGAAAAGTCTTGGTGCTTTATACAGGAGGCACTATTGGCATGATAAGAAATTCAAAAGGAGGTATAAGAACATCAGTATATATCATTATTATCCATTCGATATTTAATTCTAGTAGCTATTCCATAATTAAAAAGAAATTTTTCTCTTGCAGCTCTGGTTCCAATACCCAATACTTTTATCACGACAGTAAAGAGTTATCCTCACATGCACGATCGTGCCTATGCCGAAAAGAGATTTGGACCCTCAGGACCACTGGTCCTACCGTAAGTCGTCGAATAAATGACCGAAAAAGAAATGAATTTCATTTAATAAATTATTTGATTTAATTTAGAGTGTCAGGAACAGACAGTCGACGTATAATTTATGACGTTTTTGAATATTCGCCCCTCCTAGACTCCAGCAACATGACTATGGACAATTGGATCAAGATCGCCACAGACATAAGAGTAAGCTTATCAATAATATTTTCCTCTTCTATATTTCGTCATTTTCACACAAATAATGCTGATTGCATGATGCTTGTTATTACAGCATTAATTGACCTTGCAGATGATTACGAAAAATCTTGATAAGATAAAAGCTGATTGACAATGTTTTGTTTTTTGTTTCTTGCAGGAATCTTATGAATACTTTGATGGTTTTGTCGTGCTCCATGGCACGGATACGCTGAGTTACACTGCTTCAGCACTCTCCTTCATGCTCGAAGCCCTCGGCAAGACTGTCGTGATAACTGGTTCGCAATTACCGATCTTTGACACACGCAGCGATGGTCTTCACAATTTCCTAACGTCTCTCGTAATTGCTGGCAATTATAACATTCCCGAAGTCTGCGTGTTCTTTGGAACGAACCTAATGCGAGGCAATCGAACCAGCAAGGTAGCCGCTGCGTCCTTTGAAGCCTTTGCTTCACCCAATTGTCCACCTCTAGCTGTGGGTGGCATCAAGATCGAAGGTATACGACAATCGCAATGTTTCTTAGACCATCATGACCCCATGGTCTTAAATTTTACAGTTGATTATCAGTCCGTCTTTCGACCTTGTGCCCTGGAGAAATTCCACGTGCATAGAACGTTAAATCGTAATGTTAGTTTGCTTCGGATCTTCCCAAGTATCACTGCAGACCTGGTGAGAGCCTTTATCCAGCCACCTATCGAGGGCGTTGTTCTGCAGTCATATGGAGCTGGTAATATTCCAGATAATCGTGAAGACATTCTTGAAGAATTTCGAGGGGCTACAAAACGTGGCGTTGTCATTGTCAACATAACTCAGTGCACAAAAGATGGGGTCACAGATCTCTATAAAGCTGGAAAATTGCTGGTAGCGGCTGGTAAAAGACGTATTAAGTTATTCTTCTTTGGAAGTATTCAATTCGATTCTTCGCTGGCATTAAAAGAATTGATTTTGTCTTGTAGGAGTAACATTAGGCTATGACATGACACCAGAGGCTGCTTTAACGAAGCTTGCCTATGTGTTATCGAAGGCGGACTGGGACATAGAAACAAAGAGACAAATGATGGCATCGAATTTACGCGGTGAATTGACCACGTGTCAACGTGTCAATGTGCAAAATCAAGAAGTCATGACACGATGGCTGGATTTAAACACAGACGCTGAGTTTCTCAAGCTTGCACCCATCGTCTTCCCTGCCTTGATGATCGACGCAGTGATTGCTCATGATCTTGCCAAGATCGCTTCCCTGAGGGGCGATGTAAATTAACAAATACCAAAATAATATCATCAATAGACTCAAATCTCCATTTTTTGCAGGGTGCAGACGTGTCACAACCTAATGCAGACTCTCGCACAGTCCTGCATGTCGCCTGCTGCGAGGGAGACGTCAATATTGTTCGTAGACTTCTAGAAATGGGCGCTAATGTTCACATAAAAGACAGATTCGATCGTACTCCACTGACAGAAGCAATAGAAAATGATCACCACGAGGTAATAAAAGTTTTTATATTTAAGTAGCTAAGCTTCCTCAAAGATATTAAAAAACAGTTCTAAAAAGACACGTATCTTTGTAGATAATTGAATTATTGCTACAATGTGGCGCTTATCTTCACGCGAATCCTCTTCTCCTGGGAGAGAAGCTGTGTTCAGCAGCAGCTTCTGGAAATTTCAAACGTCTCTCGTCTTTTCATATAGCCAAGGCAGATCTCTCACAACCAGACTCTTCTGGCAGAACAGCCCTTCACAACGCAGCTCTGCACGACAGACCTGCTAATGCACTCTTTCTCCTCGAGCATGGAGCTACCTTGGAGTGCGTCGACTTGTTGGGTCATACGCCTGTCGACCTGGCTCGGCTCGTTGGCGCTGAGGATACCCTCAAAATTCTTAGCACATTCAGCGCTAATTATGTTGATGGAGACATTGCGACTTAGAAGACAGTTGCGTGGATCTTTTGGTACTTTTAACAATGAGAGAAAGTAAATTTTCATGACAAAACCCTCTGATCCGTGTTGTCCACGATGGAGGACATTTTTTTACGCTGCGCGCATCTGGACAATGAAAGTGGCTTGTCATGCTGCTCATAACGACTGTGGGATTAGATGTGAAGTTTAAGGGACATGCTTGGAGATTGATGTAACATAAGTGTGAGAACAATAACACTTTATTCATTATTATAACCAACGTTTTAATAGGAACAAAACAATTTTTAATTTTTATTCTACTTGTCTTCTTGTGTCATTTGAGCAACTAGGCAATTTAACTTTCAATTTTAGTGACTCCCAAGCTCGTCCATCATCATTTGAAGCAGTTCAGCAGACATCGCACATCCCTCGTACATTAGAGAGCAATGAGAGTTCGATTGACGTCCGACTTTGATCGCTTCTTGGATCATTGTTCCATTTGTCACGTGTTCGAACCATCCTAGACTGTTCCAAGCCCAAACAAATCAATTATTACCCTAATATTTGTCTGTTAAATTATCGTTAAAAATAGTAAAGCATTACGTCGAAATTCCATCGATGATTTTATCAATGCCAGAGGGATTCTTGGCCCCGTTGGCTTTAGCAATAGCACTGCAGACTGCACGTTTTACACAGGGAGTCACATAATTATTCCCAAGAGCCAATTCATTGATCGTTTGTCCAGCGTCCCAGAATCCAAAATCATCATCCAGGCCTGCGCTAATTTATTAATACATCAATCTACTCCTTTTTACACGATAAATTCAACTTACGGTAACGATGATCGTGTGGAGAGTTAATTAACAGTGGCACAACGAATACAGCGATTGCTGCCATGACTCCTGCCGCGGTGATGGACTTCAGGTTCACGTTCACCAGGGGTTTCGGACCATCAGAGTTATCATGGTCCAGCGGAATTGAGATGAATGGTATCGTGAACTCTAAGTCGACCTAAAAAGTACATAAGAATTTTATTCTTATGTCTGTATCGCGAGATAATGTACTCACATTAATCTTCCCGTCTTTTGTATCGAAGGAGATGAATCGTGGCAGCCTCTTGCTTGATTTTACTATGTGGCTCCTGAGCGCCGTGATGGAGAACATGCTCAGGAGGAAGAATATTGCCGGCAGCCTGTACGATTTCATGATGATACTCCTATATGTCCCGAGTCTTATTAGCTTTATGAGAAGATTCGTAGAGCCGTAGAAGCTCGAAGACGTGTGGACTCGTCCAAAGCACAACGACTCTATGTATATTGTGAACACCCTCCTTCGACCTCGAGGAAATAGCAAAAGCAGGACATTTATTTTTCCGTAGAGAAAGGTGGCCGTGATTATTCTCGTAGACAGAATGCGTGGGTCTTATTCGCAATCAGGTCTCTGTGTAATCACAGAATGTAACGAACGCTCTTCATTTCCAGTAATCTCTTGAGCGTGTGTCCCTCCTTCCACACAAAAGAGAAATAAAAAAGTGAAACAGTATCTAGTAGTCATAATATATCGTCAAAGATAAGAGTCCTGATGGCGCTTACGACTTTCAGAAGATTTTCTTGGTCACCAGCCAGAACTAATTCCTTGAGTTGCATTGGTAACTGAGAGACGGCTATTTTCCACGCTTCTTCTTCAAATTCTCTTCATTCTCGAACCGTTTATGTTGCATCTTGATGAGGTGGTTTAGAGGAAAGTCTAAGATATGCATAGAAAATAAATAAATGAACAATGAACAGAATGATAAAGAGATAGATTAAAGTATCCCTTTGGTTGATGTTCAATAAAAGGCCTCACTTTCGCTTCTTTTACGAAGCAGACAACTGGTCTTTACTGAAGACAATGATTTATAGACGAATTTCACGGTCATATAATAATTCTTGCTAGCTTGACTTGATTGATGCATCTATCATTATTCTGCGGAGATTAGCAAACAAGAATTTATGGTGCACATCAAAGAGAACCTTGGCAGAAATTGTCAACCATAAAATCATGGTAACAACCACTGAGCGTGCTAATAGGCCTCACAAAAAAACGAAGAAGAAAGAAAAAAAACGGTAGTTGAAACTCATGTTCTAACAATCATTTTGGAATTTGCGTAATAGTCTTCCTGCGAGACCCTCTGTTGTTTGTTTAGCGTTATTACATGCAGAAGACGAGAGTAAAAGTCCACGGAGGGGATGTCACGGGCTACGACTCTTGTCCCATGGAAATCTACAACGATGAAAGCGAAACCAAGAGAGCAATTATGTTTGACCGTCGAGATTACGCTTGTGCCTATATATTCAGTGGATACGTACCTGGCATTTCAGTTTGGAAGACGTCTAGCCTGCCACAACACTTTGGAGATACATCTAAAAAGGCAACACCAAAGTAAGCCATAAGTCTTTCTGCTATATAAAATATTAAATAAAAATATTCCATATACCTTTTCTAATTTTTCCTGTGTTCCAGATGATGCCTGCAAGCTTGAAAATCGTGGCCCTGTTGGTCACATTAGCAGTAAGCAGAGTCAACTGCGTACCAAAGTTCGACGTTGGAGGGTAATTCATCTTCACATTCGCATATCCACATTCAATTCCATTTCATGATCATCAAGACAAACATTTTTACTCCTTTGAATTTCTGTTCAAAGGTTTGTACCAAGCTCCATGGACTACATGGAGAAGACTGGAAAGTCAGAGGACCAAATAGCAGTAGCAACACAGCCACTTAGAAGTGAAAATAATGTCTCCACGTCCAGAAGTCTAGAGTCTAATAGTGGCAACGACGTTTCTGAGCGCAGTCAGGAGCCAAGATTCGGCTTTACAAACGTGGGGACGACTGGCTCTGTATGTAGAAGCATTCTGAATCATCATCCAAACCCTTGCCGATCTTGACAGAAACGTTTTCTTCTTTTTCTTCAGGGCTACGGAATGTCGTCGTATGGATCAGGGAAAGTCGACCTGGGTGGCTTGATCCTTGGTGCTGTAATTGGCGTTGGAACCATCTTGATCATCCCCAAGCTGCTGTACATCATCTCAGGATCCTATGGAGCATACGCAAGAAGTGAGTAAACAATATCAATAAATTAATTTTCCATAACTTTGATGATTACCCTGATTGTTTTTCGCATTTCTTCAGGCGATGAAGGAGGCTTTGTGAACTCAATGACAAAGCTGGACGACATCCTAGCCCGCCACGGCATCGACACGACCTCCTGCATGCAGCGAGCAGTCTGCACTTACTCCAGAAAAGCTGCTGAAACAGTGCGCACTGCAAATGACATCGACGACGAGGAGAAGGTGTCGTCCTTCGATCGAATGATTGAGTCTATTACAACGAATCAAGTCTTCCGCACGGCTATGCGTGGTACAGCGGTTCAAGAAGCTGTCGAGGCCGGTCGTAAGGGTCAAAATTGCTCGAGGATCTATCGACAATGTGGCTTCTCAATGGACTCTGTCGTTGGTCTCGTCTCGAACGTTCTCTCCACTATCACTAATTCTGATTCTCGTCCTACAGCACCAGCTGCTACATAATTCTTCTCTGCATCATATCAAAATCATCAGTAATCACAAATTTAAATAATAATCAAAATGTGCCCTACACCATTTAACGCCATTGAATAAGAATAGATTTACCGAAAATAGTATAATCATCATCATCCTGTATTAATGAAGAAATAAACAAAGAAATTAAAAAAACTTTCAACAAAATTTCTTGTGTGTCGACTTTTATAAAAAAAAAAGAAAAACAAAGAATCATTAACACCTTTGGATCTATATCGCTGAAAGTAACAGAAAGTAGAAAGTAATAATAATACATCATGTTCATGATTCGTTTGTAGAACATAGTCTCTATATAATTACAATTCAACATCAATACTGTCTATAGAAGAATTTTGTGTAGGTGTATAACAGTCACCCAATTCATTATTATTTTTGTCACACGAAGTGCAAGAACACTGTTGAGAAGAGAACACATCCTCCTATGTCCCAAACATACATACGCAGAGCTATACATATTATCACTGAGAATTGCGGTGCAATCAGTCATCGAGGGCCTGAAGAAATGAGTCACTCAGGTCGCACTCGTGATCAAAATCGCTGACGACGGGCGACGAGAAGGCGCGAATAGCTTCATCGCAGGAATCGTCGTCGTCGTCGTCGTCGAGCGAAGTCCGATACTATTTCATATGTTTGCGTTTGGGTAAGAGCAGCACGACACCAATGGCAACGCAAATATGCCAGAAACTATGGACAATGTGATAGTTTCGTCGTGTCTGGAAGAAGGCATAGCAGATGAGGCCAACGAGGACGAGACATAGGCCAGTTGGGAGATAGAGATTCCTGTATCTTGAGGCAGGATAGCTAAAGTTGCGTTGTCGCCTGCAGCGGAATCCCCAGGACAGTCCGATGAGGATGCAGCCAGTGATGGCAGGCAGGAGAAAAACCCAGAGAGCCGTACGGTCCAATTCAGCGCCCAGAGCGAGCACAATGGCACCAGACAACTGACAGAATGCAGTTAGTCTGGGTCCATAGGATGCCATTGCTACTAGAGTCACCCAGATGGATAAAAGAGCATTGTAGAAGTCGCAGAACTGTAGGACACTGAGCCTGGTGATGCAGACGCCCATTACATCCTCTCCTGCCTCACATGCATGATAAAACGTGGAGAAAAACAGGACTGCACCGTAGACAACTGCCTCTGTGTAGTACTCTCGTCGAAATGCGACGTAAATGGACGCGAGAAAGGCCAGATTGCTCAATGTGAGCATGAGCAGCCGCACGAGAATGTGTCCACCAGTTAAAACGTAGGTGTCATCAGCACAGTCAAAGCCACGATATCCACCAGTGCAGTAGCACGCTGAGAAGACGAAGCCACCACTCATGTAGTGAAGACAACGTCCATTTGAACTACATCGCCCCTCGATGCAAGGCGAAGACGTGATGCTAGTTTCTACTCTCGTTGAAGTCTCGTTCATGCAGCTGCATATCTTGCAGCCGGACGTTCGACACGTGCCGGAGCAGTGACACTTGGAGTCGATGCGAAAGGCCTTGAGACTCAAGTGCCACGTTCCGGACTCAGGATAGGGAATGTGAATCATCGTGGCTTTGGTCTCATTAACCCAGAGGTCCGGAGCTGTCGTTGAATCCTTTCGAACACATCCTCCAGCTGCGGTGATGGTCGCGTAGAAGCCTAAAGAAGAATTACAGTTTAGATACAGATTACTCAAGAGTTTAGGTAATTAAAAAGCTTTTATAAACCTAGAGAGACGCATCCAACGACTGTGATATCGTTTGATTTGTTGAGAAGCTTCAAGCCAACAGATACAGTCCCACCGACGTCATAAACTGCTCCCACGTGAAAGCTCAGCAGTGTTAGGCTATCAATTGTAACATTGATTGGTGAAGATTTAGTGGAATTACCCTGCAGATGTTCGTAGTCGAAGAGAAAGAAGTCAGGAAGTGATTTCCTGGTCAGAGGAATTTTGTTCAAAGCCCCATCATTATTGACTGATAAATTTTCTACTGATGGCAATGACACAGAGACGTTTGTAGCATTGCCAGAGAGAAGACGAAGGGTCAGATGGTGAAAAGACTTGGTGTAGGGTCTGAATGACAGAGACAGCTCAGATACATTCATCAGCATGCCAGTGAGAACTTCTTTCGTCACGACATTCGCAGCGATTCGACATTCTTCACCGCAGGAAGACTCCAAAGAAATATTGGCAGTCTCTGGGTATTCAGGCACAAGGAACTGCATCATTGCAGAGTCCATGCTGTTGTTCAATGGAATCATGTACTCATAGGCATTGTCCACTACCATTGACTTGCTCACTCTCTCGACAAACAACTCTGTGTCGAGTACAGTTTCACAGGTTGCTCCCAAGCCTGTACAAAATAGAAACGGAAATGAGTAAGAATAAAATTGATTAATGTAGCTAAAAGTTTATAAAGATATAATTTTCTCACCTTGTTGAGTGATCTTCTCGGAGTCAGGATCGCTCCAGGACCGAAAGGCAATGACATACCAATCTCCGGCAGCCGGCGTGGCCGTTCTGATGAGGTACTCATCACCCTCACTCGAGATACTCAGCTCATAGTGTCTTCGTCGATTTTTCAACAGCTTCGCTTCGATCTTAGAGCCATCAGGATGGACCAAAGGAATGCTTCCAGACTTTAAGTAAATAGAAACGTCTCGTGATGCACAATGACCAAGACCGCCAGTCTTTTCTTCCTTCGCAGTGAACCTAAACAATCCATCAGTTATTACTATTATCTTCCATTGCATAATCGAATTTTCTAATCAAAGAAGATTGTCTTACTTGAAAACTGCAGTAACTACGTTCTCCGGGACGCTAAAATGGATGATAGATATGTGACGATAGCCAGAGAAGTCATCGAGGATGTTAGAGGGCTGCTGAGCAATTTTCTCCAGCTTGCCGCAGAGCGCATGATGAAGAATCAGCGACCACGTTAATAGAACGATGAACTCGCTTCTCGGCATATTAATGTCGTCGACCTGGACCACATGCCAAGCTACTCAATCTGGAGAAATATACCGTCTCATTGTAAGCCAGAGTCATCCGCATAAGCCAGAGTCGTACAATGAGTTTACATAAAAAAATTGTACGCGAGCAGTTGGATATCGCTGATGCCGCTTCAGGACTGAAGTCAATTTTTCTAGAAGCCTTGAGTTCGAACGTGATTCATTATACTTTTGATAGGTGATAAGATACTCGATAGAAGAAATATCGCGCATTATGTAAAAATCCTGGCCAACGACCTGGCGAACGTGATATCAATGCATCAAAATACAAGAACATTATTTACAAATTTGAATTTTATCTGATTGATTTACATTATCGTTCACTAATTTGCTCAAGCGTGAGAAAGAATACACAGTACGTGTGTATATTGACTGAGTAGTCATGAGCTGTAAAGATAAATTTTTTTTAAGTCCCAGAGAATTTGAAATAGAATAGAATTGATATGACCGTGAATGTTTTTATCGCTTAACAGACAGGAAGTCGCCTTGGGCTATGTATATCAAATATTAGCTTGAGACAAAAAACGAGACTTGTAAGCTCATAGTTTTCATATTGAATCAGTGTACTAGCAATCTCGACTTACGTATGGATGCAGCGGATCCAACGAGTTGAGCTTGTAAATGATTCATTAGCTCATTCATTGCGTCACTGCTCGCGAATGCTAAGTGCAGTCTAACAAAAGGAGTGACCTAGATAATATTACTATAAAAAAAGAAGCTTCATAAAGTCCGTGTAATTTTTTTTTTACTTTCAGTATCAGTTCTTTGTTGTTGGCTAGGACACTAATTGCCTTGGAAGTACAACGATCTGCTGTTGCAATTGACTTAAAGTGATAAACTATCTTGGTCTATTTTAATCAGGGACTTAGAGTGCAATCTACAGTTGTGCATTTTAAAATTTATCCAGTCCAAGCATCATGATTCAATGGAACACATTCAATTGTGCAGATGAAAGTGATTATAAAATTGTTTAAATAAGTATAAT
>JABSMT010051308.1:0-13263 GCA_018902335.1 Eumacrocentrus americanus
TATTTTTTTTTTGACAAAACAAGTATGGTTATTATCAAATAATTACCTTGGACACTACGGCTTGAAATAAATAATTCGTCAAAGCTTTAGAATTTTTACTCATTGTTGTTACAACGATTACAGAGACATCCGGACGTGGGCGGCCATCAGCAAAATGCAAAATTACTGATATACCATTTTTGTCATTGATTACTGTCATCGGTGGTGTAGCACCTAAAATTACAAGTTATTAGCAAAATCACATATACACAGATTTGTTGTACTTAAATTGCAAATAAATTTCACTCCAGAATCACGGAAAATACACATATTACGTTCATTTGACATCAAATGAAATTTCAGCAGAAACTGATTTTTACTTATTTTAGGTCTTTTAAAATTCAAACAGATGAAATGACAAGTGTTTTCTAGATCACAAAATAAAAATGAAATAGGTAGAAATGGTATTTCCTGTTATTGCCAAAAGCGATGAATCGATATGTAGTTTGACACTAACTTGGTTTGATGTCTTCCAGAGTAACATGGATGTCCGTCAATGGTTTCACTTTGCCATCAATACTGTTCGGTTCATGATTGACTGCGATTTTATCATTAATGTCTTTTTCTGATTTCCGATCCTTTTTTAATGTCGTCGAAGAATTTAGTAAAGTCTGACTATCATTTCCTTGGCTACTGTGAGTCTGTAACTCTTCTGCTGTTGTTAATCTTTTAGGAACGTCGCCAATTAAATCTGTGGATATTCTCGAGTTTATTGGTATCATTGACGGTTCTGATGACGTCAGTGATATCTTCGAGGTACTTGTAGTTTTCCTGAAATTACAGTACTGTTATTTGTCAATTATAATATATTTTTTATCTGATTATGTATATTTTTTATTTTCATTTTTCTATATGACCTTTCGACCTTTTACGTTCTTATTTCATCATTCTAACGACATCCCTCCGCCCCGCTATTGTGGCCACAGCCGATTTAATTTCCATCATTGTATCGCATTTGCACGAGGATCTAAGGAAGACTATACGGAATACCCGTGACTTCTCCGGAACGGTAACCCATCAGGTTTATATAATTATTATCATCATTATGTTATATATTCTCCCCCTGCTGCAGTCTGTCGACTATTACTGCTCTCCCTGGCCACTAATCTTTACGATTTTTTTACCAGGAGCGAAGCCAGTCGATCCCATTTTTGCAGCTGTAGCCGTTAAAGCCTATATGCATCGCATTCGCCATTGACCTGAGAAAAACGACAGAAAGCCTCAGGAGACGCAGACATTAGTTGGAACCCATCCCTTTCCCACCCACGGACGCCGGCTTGCTCTCCGCCTTGTGACCAGAGTGACCCATGTAATCCCCGCACCTGAATCCGGAACTCGAACCCGGCTCGGTAACAGACATGGAATTTACATATGGGAATTGCCGGGCCACAGAACGTATCTTGGAGCCAAACGAAATCCGTGAAAACAAAAAAACTCTCCGGCATCAGCGGGGATCGAAGCCGCGTTTGCCCGGCTCGTAACATAGCAGCGTTACCGCTACGCCAGAGGAGCCGGCCATAAAGTTTATATTTGTGTAAAGGAATTGTAAAAGGTCAAGAAGGTCAATTCTATTCTATTCTATATGCTTTTCGCAACCTACGTACTTTTCCGTGACAAAACTTTCTTTCACTGTAGTACCCGATAAACTTTGTTGAAGAAGTAGTTTTCCAATTTCATTTAAATCTTCAAATGCTTTAGCCTTACTTTGAACTTTTACCGGCATACTTGAAGGCTCAGCTGTAAAAAAAAAACCGAAGTAAAATTTGAATTATATCGAGTACAAGTAGAACGTAATCGCACATTTTAAATACTATTTGGTTACCTTTTGGCTTTAGAGGAATGGCTGTAGGTTGCATAATGTCCACATTTGCCAGCAGTAAATTTGAATCAGTTATCAAAGAAGCTTCAACAGTATTTGTTACTGTATTAAAAATATCACTGAGCATCTCCATATCCGATTGGGGACTCGCCGACATCAAATTAGTCACTTGATTGGAAGTTTGATTTTCGCTATTTTGCTTATTACTTGCAGAGGACGTTGTCTCTACTGGACATGAAAGATCTAACAGTGACGTACTATCATTGGCATTCTTCACATTTGGATCTTGCGATCTTTGTGGAAGATTCATCTTAGATGTATACTTTTCAAACACTTGGCTCAATTCATCGTTAACGGTTAAAACCTGACCTGAAAAATAATAAACAAGTGCCTTTAAAACACGTTTATTTTTTTGGAAATTCATAGTGATTGGGAATTTTGTACACGAACCAAGTATATCTTCGTTATCTTGTGTTTCATCAGCTAATCTCAATAAAGTCGGTTTGAAGCGTTCACATGCTTGATGAAGTTCTTTCATTAACTCGATATCCTCGGAATTCATTTGAGCTGGATTGTAAGAATCCAACATCTCAGATAATAATTTGACATTGTTGTGAGCGGACTCTAACTCTAGGTTTCTTTGAGAAGTTTGCTGAATTCTTCGTTCATCCTGGTAATGCATAAAAAAAATTTAACTGTATAAATTATATAATTATTGATATTCTCAATGTTAAATGGATGATGCTACCACGAATAATAATTATTACTTAATCTTACATCTTTCACCATGCTCTTGATGAGTCTGTTGGCCAGTTGCAATTCAAAAGGATCTTTACTTTGAAGTAATTCTTGAAGAAGCTTAGCAGTTTCCTCATCTTCGAAAAGTGCATTTTTTACCTTTTGTGTTTTCGTCAAATAATTTTTGTTGTCCTCATTTGTCGGACATTCATCCTGCATTTAAAAAAATATAATCATTGAAAAATATTTTGTTGACGGTATTATCTATATCTCCTACTCACCTTTACAACTCCTTGTTTTTTTAACATTTCATAAGCTTCTTTGATTTTTACTTCACGAGGGTACTCTTGTGTCCATGTATGCAATAATTCCAAAACTTTCTCACGAACGGTAGGTGGTGTTTTAGTGCCGAGATATTTTGGAGAAACAAGCTTAATCATTTCGTTTAAAAAACGGAATTTTCCAACTTCTGCATGAAACGTTCGACCACATCTTTTCATACAGGTATCTAGAAGCTTTATAACGAGTACAATTATTATACGAAAGCTCAATTATAATGAAACTTTCTGGTTACAATAAAAAACGAAAAAACTCACAATAAGCGCCTGTAATGCCTCGTTTTCGTTAGTAGACTGTATATGTGTAGCAAGTAATTTGCTTGCGATTTGTACACCATCGGTCTCTTTCCCAAGAATAACGCAAAATGCATCAATTGCCGCTGTATCGAGTTTTTGATTTTGAGAGTTTGTAATTCTTTCTGCAACAGTTTAAACATTATACGAATTATGATACATTTCATATGGTTCTGCAGTAGTGCGAGAAGATCGTTACATATTTTTCAATTGGATTCCTAAGCTTATAATGAATTACTATAGTTATTACCAGTACTCTGGCCCTACAATAAACATATAACCAAGCCTACATACACATGATTTATGCTCTGAAAGATGAAGGTTATTTTTCAATTCCATTTTTCATAATGTATACTTACGTATAAGGGCCTCCAAACTTGTAGTTATGACATCCATTATTGCTTTTATAATAATTTTCTTTTACCGCAATAGATGATTTACTTAATTCATGACGTTCAACGGTGGTATTTCACAAAACCACAAGTTACATCGTACCGTCAAAATGTTGTCAAAATCGAATCGAACGATAGCAGTTGTTTGCCAATCTAAATCAACAAACCTGGTTGCCTGATACATATAAAATGAGAAATATATGGTCAAATAAATAACGTATGAATTTATACTTGAAGAATGTGCGATGTATGGTTATATGGTTGAGATGGCGAATATACGAATATATACATAGGTATATATGTACATAAACGTGGCGATCACGGTTTCACGTATGTTCATATGTGTATGTATGATGATATATCTCTGATTGCATCTTGTATGTCTGTCTTGAGTACATATCGAATTTTTCGGTAGTGGGGCGGACCCTAACATTGTTTTATTGTGTATACCACAAGAAAAGTGGGCTATGACCACGCCATTTAGCTCTAGGTGGTATAACAATTTACAAAGGAAACATAGATAATTATAATAAATCAGAGAGAAATTGGGCTGCTATCTCTCTCCTACATATACACATACAACTAACCTGCCTATATATATAGGTACATATGGTAATATAACTCCTACTTATAAATAAAGAGTAACTGACTCTAACCAGCTGAAAAATTGGGCTGGGAGGTGCTGACCTCTATAAAATAAGCGGTCGAAAGTTTGATGGAATGTGTGTTATTTATTTTCTGATGTTTCGAGATCCAATTCTTTTTCTAGCTGGCACATATTTATAATTACTGGTGTATGTAATATCAAAAGCATTTATCAATTACTTTCTATTATTAAAATGTTTATTAATGAAGCATTGTAACGTCGGAGATTAAACATAACCTTGTTTTACGTAAAGAATTGTTGAACGTATTGTAGTTAAGCAAATGCATTGTAATTTCATTGATTGATTCATATAAATAGGTAAGTATATTAATTGATCTGTAATGCTCCTATACATGACTAACATTTGCTAAATATTGCAGAAAAATATGGCAAATACGGGTGTGCTACCTTTCGTTCGTGGCGTCGATTTTAGCAGTAATGATTTTGGTGTAAGTATGATTCACTTTACAAAACTTCATAAAAATAAGTCTTGGTATTCAATTAAATTATCGACGGTTTAACCCGATTAGTTCATTGATAAAGATATCTAAAGATCAGTTAAAGCATACCTTCGAAAGATATTTCATTTCTTTTTTTTTTTTTTTCAGGGGAATAAGTTCCCACCATCTGTACGTTTGATGACGGGCATACAATGGCTCAAGTTGGACAAAACGAATTTAACAGAAATTCCGGAGGAGATGGGCAAATTGTTAAAACTGGTAAAACTTATGTTCTCTTTTAACAATTAGATATTTATTTGTTAAGAATATATGCATACCAATGTTCCTTCGTCGTGAGATGTCTCATATTTTTTTCGTTTTTACAGGAACATTTGTCATTGGTGAAAAATAATTTAGAGCGACTGTATGGCGAATTGACAGAACTTGGTTGCCTTAGAACTCTCAATATTCGTCATAACAATATAAAAACAAATGGTATACCTGCTGAATTATTTCATTTGGAAGAATTAACGACGCTTGATCTAAGCCACAACAATTTGAAAGAGATACCTGAGGGCTTGGAAAGGGCACGCTCATTGCTTAATTTGAATTTAAGTCATAACCAGTGAGTATTTTGATTGTGTTCATATTCATTTTCTGTAGTTCATTATATTTTATTTTCTACAATTAATTGTATTATATGAATTATTCATTAAAAATAGATAGTCAATACTTGTGTTTATCTTTTCAGCATTGAAACAATTCCAAACACTCTTTTTATCCACTTAACGGATTTGTTATTTTTGGATTTGAGCAATAATCAGCTGGAGACATTACCACCTCAAACTCGAAGATTAGCGAATCTCCAGTCATTGAATCTCAATCACAATCCACTTGGGCATTTTCAATTAAGGTAATTAGCGATAAATGCTTGAACCTAATTATATGTTGGTTCAGAAACAATATACATATACTGTATCAATTTTTAATCCGTCCAATCCAGGCAATTACCATCATTGATGAATTTGACGACATTACAAATGCGTAACACACAACGAACATTGAACAACATTCCTTCCAGTTTAGAAAGCCTCACGAATTTGCAGGAGCTTGATTTATCGCAAAATGCATTATCCCGCGTACCAGATGCACTGTATTCTCTTCCAAATTTACGACGCTTAAATCTCAGCGACAACCAAATCAGTGAACTCTCGACGGCTATAGGTAAAGACATAAATATTTGAAAAATTCAGCATATAGTTCCAAAAATATATATATAACATTGAAAAACTTATCTAGAAATGTGGCAGAAATTGGAAATACTGAATCTGTCTAGAAACAAATTATGCGCATTACCTGTCTCTATATGCAAAATTTCTACATTGAGACAACTTTATTTGAATGACAATCAGTTAGATTTTGAAGGGATTCCTTCCGGTATTGGTAAACTGTCGTCGCTACAAATATTTTCTGCTGCAAAGAATCGTTTGGAAATGATACCTGAGGGATTATGCAGGTAATCAATCGAATTGCTACGGATTACTATACTGTATAAAGTAAAATTGAAATTCAACTCTTATATTATTCCAGGTGTGGATCATTAAAAAAATTAATTTTATCGTCGAACGAACTCATTACTGTTCCTGATGCGATACATTTATTAACTGATCTGGAACAACTTGATTTGCGTGATAATCCTAATTTAATCATGCCTCCAAAGCCAACGGAAGTTCCAAAAGGTTCAGGTATTGAATTTTACAATATAGATTTTTCGTTGCAACATCAACTGCGACTTGCCGGCGCAAACGTTCCTGCACCTACACAAACAATCAGTACGTATTACTTATTTATTTCATCATTTAATCTCAGATATCCAACTTAACTAAATAGATAGATAGATTCTTTAATGCGTTATTAAATATATTGATATCATAATTTTAGATAGTAGCAAAGATCCGATCGCACGCAAAATGCGTCTTCGAAGACGTCGCGATCAGGAAGAGGCTGATCAAGACCAAGCGAAAATTTTAAAGGTATATATGTACTTCAACCAGCGACAATTGTCAAAGATTCAAGTACATTATACATATTATAGGATAGAGAAATATCAGTTTATGATAAAAATTAATTTATAGGGAATGAAAGATATTGCAACGAAAAAAAATAAAGACAAGGATTTGGGTGACCACAGGACAGAATCATTAAAGTACGTGAACACTACACTGACATTTCCATTTCCACACAAATTAAAATCAGGAATTAATTGATTTATCATTATTTTTATTACAAAGACCAAAAAGATGGGATGAATCTCTGGAAAAACCGCCATTAGATTACTCAGAGATATTTGATGAAGACGCTGGTCAGGTCGTAGGCCTATCTGTGTGGGAAATTGAAAATTTTTTACCAAATCAAATAGATGAAGTCGCTCACGGTAAATTTTACGAAGGAGATTGCTACATTGTTCTGAAAACTAGTTTGGATGAAGCCGGCTCCCTCGTGTGGGCGATTTACTTCTGGATAGGCGAAAAAGCTACCGTAAGTCGCAAGACAATAATTAATATTTATTAGAATATCAAATTTGTTAACATGTTATTTATTCAACAGTTGGATAAACGTGCGTGTGCTGCAATTCATGCTGTAAACTTGCGAAATTTTCTTGGCGCTCAGTGTCGCACTATTAGAGAAGAGCAGGGAGACGAGTCTGATGAGTTTCTCATTCTGTTCAACTCCGATATTACTTATATTGAAGGAGGTAGAACGTCATCTGGTTTTTATACAGTCGATGATACTGTAAGTATTTGTTGTACTTAAGGTGTCTGATGTAGGAAACAAAAGTAATATATACGGATATCTGCTCCAATAGCCGGCTATTACTCGATTATATCGGGTTCACGCCGCTGGTGCTGCAATTCACTTGGAACCGGTGTCAGTGAAATCAGAGAGTTTGGATCCCGGTTACGTATTTATACTGGACATTGGAAATAAAATCTACATGTGGTATGGAAAAAATGCCAAAAATACATTGAAATCAAAATCTCGACTATTGGCAGAAAAAATTAATAAGAATGAAAGAAAAAATAAGGCGGAAATTGTAACAGAGATGATGGGCACAGAGTCCGAAGATTTTTGGCTATCTCTCGGCGCCAATCAGCCGAATCTGTTAATAAAAGTAAATACTTATAAATTGCATATCAATTAATTGACTATAACTTTCTTATTTAAAGCTCACGATATGTTTATGATAGGAACACGTAGATCCAAATTTTACACCAGTTACACCGCGTTTGTATCAAGTTCGACTTGGCATGGGATATTTGGAACTTCCACAAGTCGAAGTGCCTCATGGTAAATTAGCTAATACACTTTTAAATAATCGAAATGTCTATATACTAGACTGCTACTTGGACGTTTTCGTTTGGTTGGTATTGATTTATGAATAATTTTGACCAATTATGTCAATAAACGGATAAATCATTTGAATTACTGTATTATTGTGAGAAACAATGCTTGTAGGTTTGGCAAGAAATCAACGCGGCTTGTAAGAGCTGCTGCTGTGAAACTTTCTCAAGAATTATTCAACATGATTGATAGACCTGAATATGCGCTAATTACGAGATTGCAAGAGGGCACTGAATCCCAGGTATATGTCACGAAATTATTTCTCTCTTCTTTCTATTGAATATATAATGAAATTAATCTTTGTTTTTCATTGTATAAATATAGATTTTCAAATCCAAGTTTTCTGGTTGGGACGAAGTGATTGCCGTAGATTTCACTCGAACAGCAGAATCAGTTGCGAAAACGGGTGCAGACTTGACAAAATGGGCCAAGCAACAGGACACAAAGGTGAATAATTAATTACAATTAAGCTCTAGTATTCAGATAAAATATATTATTGTTTTCATAGGCGGATCTTGCGGCATTGTTTATGCCACGTCAACCACAAATGTCGTCGAGTGAAGCACAACAATTAATGAATGAATGGAGCGATGATTTAGAAGTAATGGAAGCATTTGTACTGGAAAAGCGAAAATTCGTTCGACTACCTGAAGAAGAATTGGGTCATTTCTACACTGAAGATTGCTATGTCTTCTTATGCAGATATTGGATGGTAATAATTAAAATATTCGGTTGATGATAATATATAACAGCAGTTGAAATTAATATACAAACAAATTATTTTTTTGGCAGCCACTCGATGTTACAGAAAATGATGACGGTGAAGAGCAGTACGAAGATGATTTTCAGTGTATTGTCTACTTTTGGCAGGGACGAGATGCTGGAAATATGGGTTGGCTGACATTTACATTCAGGTACTGACTAATGAAATAATAATAAATTAAGTTACTTTTCTCTTTTGTCACACGTTAATTGATTTTTCAGCATGCAAAAGAAATTTAAAACTTTGTTTGGAGAGAAATTAGAAGTCGTAAGAACTCATCAGCAGCAAGAAAATTTGAAATTTATGGCTCACTTCAAAAGGAAATTTATTATTCATCAAGGAAAGCGAAAACAGATAAAACCAGCTGGTTCTAGTCAAGTTGAATTCTTCCATTTGCGAAGTAACGGGAGTGCTTTGTGCACTAGACTAATCCAAATTCCTCCCGATCCGAGTTTATTGAATTCTACATTCTGGTAAGCTTAGAAGTTATTATAGTTCATTTTTTAAATTAAAAAATATTGTCTCTATATACTGTATTAATCTCTCGTTCATTCATCTTACTAGCTATATTCTCAACGTGCCGTTCAACAACGATGATGAGACTGGAATCGTTTACGCATGGATCGGATCAAAAGCAGATCCTGAAGAAGCACGTCTCGTTGAAGAAATTGCTGACGAAATGTTTAATAATGTAATATTAATATTTCTATTAATTTTGTCCTGACAATTTCTTGACGTTTTCTTTTAACTGGAATTGACTTTTGTAGCCATGGATTAGTCTTCAAGTTTTGAATGAAGGTGAAGAACCCGACAACTTTTTTTGGGTTGGATTGGGCGGTAAAAAATCTTATGATACCGACGCTGATTATATGAATTACACGAGACTCTTCCGATGCTCTAATGAAAAGGGATATTTTGTAATCAGTGAAAAATGCACTGATTTTTGTCAGGTAACTAATTATTTTCCTCTGCGCTTTTCGTTCCCTGGATAAATTAGAATTTATTTTTTTATATTTGATAACATTTTTGTAGGATGATTTGGCCGATGATGACATAATGATACTCGATAATGGTGAGCAAGTATTTCTTTGGCTTGGGACACGTTGCTCTGAAGTGGAAATAAAACTTGCGTACAAATCTGCGAAGGTAATTGAACCGGCTGGTCACATCTTTTCTGATACCATAATAAGATATTTTAAAACAAATTGACAAGTAAACTTGTCCAAGACTTCTCTTCACCTTGAGTACTAAAGAAGACTAGAAAGAATTTTACAGTTTTTAGAGAAAGTCACTTTTCAGTTGAATACAATATTTTCCTTTTTCACTAAAGGTGAAGAAAAGTATAAAGAGCTAGAAGCCGAACATTTTTCGAATATGAAATCATAAAGAATCTACTAAAATAGATAATTAAATATATTACAGGTATACATTCAACATTCACGCGTGAAACAACCAGAAAAACCCCGAAAGTTGTTCTTGGCTCCAAAGGGAAAAGAATCTCGACGATTCACAAAATGCTTCCACGGTTGGGGTGTACACAAGAAACCTCCGGAGTAATGCAAAGTTAATGAATTTCCTTATTCGAGTTCTTCCATTTAAATATTTGTTACGAGATGTATAAAACTTAAGTATGTTGCACATAACGTTCTCTTATGACAATGATTCTAATATGAATTTTTAGAATTTCATGTGATATATTTTTTCCATTTATAAAAAGATGAAAGGTCACCCAGGAAAATAAATATTCTAATTGTATATTTTAAAATTTCGATAGACCAAAATACAATTGCACTGTCGTTACTTACATTTTACTCTAGATACTAACTTAATTAAGAAGAGAACGTATTATACCGTTTTTAGGGTTCCTATTAAACTACTAATTTATGAAGGAAAAAACTGTATTTATGTTAAAGAGACTGCATAAATATCTAGATGTAAATACGTATCCTCAAAAGCCCAGATTTTCTGTAAATGAATGCGCCAAGTACGCATTTGGCATTATTCTATGGATTTGATTTTTGTCGTTTCTTTAAAAAGGTGTGAAATCACAGGTAATTGCCAAGCACATTGTTTATTAAAAGTGTCAGACTCATATTTTTCAATACGAACATATTTGCAGCTTTGAAAAGAAGAACAAAATCAAATTTATAGAGTAATGGCATACGTATATTTAGCGCGTGCATTTACAAAAATCTGTATTTTTAAGGATTCCCAATATTTTTGTAAATAAATCACAACGATGTTTTTATAAGTTGATAAACAAACTGGCGATTCCGTGTCTCTTGATTAGAATTGTCCATTTCTGTGACGATCACCAAATGCACAATTTGTATAAACGAAGTATTCAAGTGGTACATTTCTTATATGAGTTTGAATTGTGAAGTCATAATACAACTAACAGTATAATTTATAATAAAAACTTGATGTATTGAAAGAAACTAAGTTCAATGAACGAATAAAAATTCACTAAAAGGTACAAGAGAAAAAAGGAAATTTAACTAATGTATCATGCCTGAAAATTTGGTGCATTCGATTTCGATCAACTACGAACTCCCTTTTATTAATTTTTTAATTAAAATTTTCCATTTATGTCGAATTCCTATGTAAGTGCTGACTATAACTCTATTTCAGCAGTAGACGCCAATTATTATGTGTCAGAATTTATCTATTTTTGAGACATATCCATTCGAATTTTTTTCAATAAATAATTCTTAAAAATCCAACTAATTTCGATGGAATAACTATTTAAACGGTTAGCTGAAACCTAAAAATATGTAGAATTCCTAGGGCAATCAATTTTAAAACATTCTATGCATTCGCGGCAAATATAGTTTAAAATGTAAGATCAGGAGTAAGCCAGAAATATATTTGATACAAGTTCGACTCAATTATATAATTTCGCTGAATTATTTACACAAAATACAATAGTGAAGATGTTTTAAAATTTCAAACAATTCTCATTTTTATTTTTAAATTTCGTTACGAGTTTTTGGTGATTAACCAAAAGCTTCAATTATTATCCATCTCAGAATTTTTCGCCCAAACCAACTAGCTGAATAAGTATTCTTATCCATCATTGAAATTAGGAAATTTTTTTTCGTTCTTATAGGTATATCTTATCTTACAGAATGCAAGAATTCAGTAGTGAAGCGGTAAAAGAAGATAACTCAAAAATTATGAAAAATTTTAGACCTTTTCATTTTTACAAATATCTCGAAAGCTTTGAGAGGTACGAAAAAATTTCATTAAACTTTTTTTGTAAGGCCCAGTTTCTGACCCCCGAATATTTATTGATAATAATTAAACGGTGAAGCTAAGGGAACTTTTACTAATGAAAAATGTCTGTCCGATCAATGAATAAAAGTAGAAAAAAATTAGTTTAATAATTTATGATAGTGTAATAAAGAGATATTTGAGAATAAGGTCAGTATAACTGGAACATTTACCTTATCTCTTTTTACGTGTTCACTACTGAATTGAAGGTGACTTAAGATTTTGGTTTTTACAGAATTATGCCATATTCTATAGAATGACCCATAATATTTTATTAAATTAGTTTCTCACATACCATTAACAGCTGAATAATTCTTAGTTTATATGGAAGAAAAAATTACACTTAAAACAAAATCATGAAAAGTCACTCAATTAACAAAAAATAAGATGCTCCAGATACAGCCACAGTGGCATATGGAATTCGCAAATAAATAAATATATGGTGATAAAAATGTTATATTGGAATAAGAAAAATAAATAATAAATTCACAGCATTAGGAAAACGAGATGTTTCCAACTATCCGAATAGTGCCCAGACTTCTGCAAAAGAGTAATCAACATTGTTATTTTGTCATAGATATGTACGAGCAATTTTTGTGTATTATTTTGACCCTTACATATTACTAGCTATGTATTAAATACGTAAGTTTCCTTAGTCATCATCATCATCATCATCTGATGGGACAAATAAATCATTTTCTTCCAAGAAATTGGCTATATATTTACTGATTGTTGTTCCGATGGTGAGGCCAAGTACTGTACAACCAATTACTCCGACCAATCCAAATCGTTGTGTTTTTGGCTCAGGTAGAATTGCACCAGACCGAGTTGTTCTAGAGATGCATCTTCGTACATTGTTGTCATTATTCGCGATTTTTAGAGAATTTACGCGATAAAAAATTGATCGTACATGTGATTGAACCATTTTGTTACACTAATTATTCGAAATTTCCTAAAACTTCGAGCGATGTTACAGTAAAAAATAATAATGTTGTTCTAGATCAACAAATATTTGGGAACTGCAGTTAGTGTACTGCATGGTATAAGAAGAAAGGTATGTTCACTCGTCGACGCATTTTGGTCAGCTTCGCGCATCCCCATATTGCCGCCATATTGGTA
>JABSMT010051309.1:0-24877 GCA_018902335.1 Eumacrocentrus americanus
TTTTTTTTTAGGAAATTGAATTCTCTACAAAAAAGATTCTTTACAATTTTGCTCTATTTCCTATAGTTTCCGAGTTATAATGAATTTTATGAAAGATTTTAACGAAATTCACTTTTTTATCGACTTATCTCTTTTTACCGCTTAACAACAGAATTATTGTTGTTATTCTTCTATCTGAGAAAATAATCCCAGCAATACAACTGCCAAGTCGAAAATGAATTAATTACTTCTTGAATAGTCTCTTAGTTAAAAACGTATCCATCAGGAATGGCATATTCTGCACCATTGGATTTCGATATTTTTTAATCTTTTATACTCGTCAGATATTATAGGAAGGCTGGGAGAGAAAAAAAGCGGACTTGAAAAGTAAAGCAGGGTGACACGACCATGCCAAAGTCACATGAAGAGTCCTCCTCGGCTGTACACACATGTACTTCTACATCAGCCGTCGCCTCGTTTCCTCTTTTCTAATTTTTTTTTTCGTCGTTTCTGCCGCCAAAGAGTTCACTCTTCCTCCCTTCCTCTCTTTCTATTCGATCGATCCGTCGTATGGGTCACGCTAATTTATCGATACACCCGCCTCTCGACTTTTGTTCGTGGTAATCGGCGCATTTATCTCATCGTTACTTGCCTTTACGATCTCGTCGTGTGTGCACATTGACTCATTCTACTGCGGCCGAGTCACGTATGCCGTCGCGCGCGACGTTGTACAAATAAGTGATGTTAAAGTATTTAAAATTGTTTCGTCAATGACACGCGCGTCGTGTCCTAACATTTTTTTTTTTTTTTTTTTTTTTTGCGTTAATTATAATGTAATTCCGCTGCATATAGCATTTGCCAAACGGATTCGAATAATATCGCTAACGCGATATGCTTTTATACGTTTATCGATTCGTTAGCCCCTTTTCACCTTTGGAACCTTGGCCACCCACTTCGTCTCCGCCTTCCAACCCGTCCCCGCTGCCAACGCCTGTATACACGGTCGCCCCACAAATAGAACGATGCATATACGAATGCATAGAGAGTAGTAACGTGTGTACGGTATAGAACTCTCTAACCCACTCGATGGAACTCGATCGTGACTCCAATAAAATTATCGTCGCGATGCATCTGCAAAGTTTCGAGGAAGTCGTGAGAGCGGATCTATATAGATATATGTATAGATAACTCCTCTCCAAATTTTACGTATTCCCCCAAATATCTCATACAACTTCCGCTGTCAAGAGCGAAAAACTATACGGAGGAAAGGAGAGTCATAACGATTTCGTCGAATTCAAAAAGTCGGCAGCCTTTTTATTTTAACATAAAGTTTGAGATGTTTATGCACTATCTTTGAATGCTACACACGTTTCTAAGATTATCGCCTTTTAGGAAACTTTAACGTAGACATAAACTGCGACAGGAACTGAAATATGAGCGGGCGACAGCGATAAAAGAAGATAATTCAAAAATTATGAAAAATTTTCGACACTTTCATTTTTACAAATATCTCGAAAACTTTGAGAGATACGAAAAAATGTTATTGAACCTTTTTTGTAGGGAATTAAATTCTCTACAAAAAAGGTCCTTTGCATTTTTGTCGTATCTCAAATAGTTCTCGAGATATAATCAATTTTGTGAAAGATTGTAATGAAAAAGTTATCTCGACTTATCTCATTTTACCGCTTCACTGCTGAATTTACGTATTTATATAAGATTGACCGGTTTAATTTGATTCAGTGACATTTAATATGGACAGACGGAGATATTGTGTTCCAACATTCATGACAACGACTTAAGAAGGAGTGATGTATACATATATAACCCATCTCAAGCTTTTCTATACGCTTTATAAGAGAGCCCTCCTGACATAATAATATCCGGGAGTATAATGTATGGAATTGGTTTATCCATGAAACGGAAATAAACTCACGAGGCGGATCAAGAACCTATAAAATCCTGCCCAAGTATCTCTGTTCTTACCCTCAACATAAATATCTCATCCACGACAAATCCACACGGAGAGCGAATTTTCCCGCGTAGAAAAACAACGCGGGATTTTTCGAAGACCGCTGGATTTGGGATTGCCGTACCTATAGGCTTATCAGCCAATCGGGATTCGTTTTGTAGATCGCTCGTAACTTGCAGAGTCATCCTGCCGTAAGACTGGAGCTTGGAGACGAGGATTTGACGGTCGGAGTCCCTGGATTTCTGTCCCTCTCCCCTCTATATAACACATATAGGGGTGCAAAGGAATAAAAGAATTCCATCTATACCCTCTTAAGAACCACAAATAGCTATTGAAGAGTCATTGAGCCTGACAGCTGATGATTGGACGGCGTCAAGTAAGGGAGTCATGTGTGTTGCCATGGCTATAAATTTCCCTCTGATGCAATCTAAAAGTTCCAACTCCACTTGGGCCAATGAAAACTTAATCTCACTCTGGGAATTCCGATAAACGAGTGAGATTTGCGCAACGCAATTGAGAAGAAATATAGGTTGCGTGATTTATTGAAATTAAAGGGGAAAATAGCATGAATATTACATACTTGTAAAAGACGTACCTATTACGCTTGTAAAATTGTATTGATTTTCCTTCATTTTACAGCGCAGAAGGGAGTGGAGGGAACAAAAAAATAACGGAAATAATTTCATTTCCAATATAACTACACTCTCATCTCCATTTTCGCAGCCAAATTGCTGACGCATTCGAAAAAGTGGAGGATAATTTAATTATTCGAGAATTCAATTGATAACTCCAACGATTCACTCATGAACGTTCTGCTGGCTGGCTCTGATTTGTCAAAAAAAAAAAAAAATTCATCTTTTTAATTGAATTTGTTCTGCTGTATTTTACCTGAAATAACTGATGAAAAACGAGGAGGGAATATACGCAGAACATGTTAACACGAGTCCCTAGAATCAAACAGGACAATTAAAAAGCATTCACTCCCTCTCGATATGACGACGGAGGGAATAAAAATAAAAACAGAAATCCGATAACCAGATATTCTCCCATCCCTCTCTCTCTCTCTCTCTTTTTCGTCCCATTGTTGAAAAGCCGTAGGCTTCATTAAGAGCGGACAATGCGGAGCGAATCGAAATGCCACGAGGCCATTATCGCCGTCAGAGGATCCACCACGCGGAGCGCATTAATCGTTAGTGAAGAATTTCTCAGCATATACATATATATATACATATTTGTCCCTCGACCCCGGCTAAACACGAGTACAGAGTTCATCATAGACACGCGAGAGCAATAAAAAAAGACAAAACGAGGAAAATTAACATTTTTTTCAGCGCATCAACGCCAGCGCTTTCATCATGAAATTCCTCCAGCAAAAACTAAAAATCCTCGGAAGAAAGAGACATAAATAACAATCCAACTAAGGGATACATACTCAAAGCTGAAAATTCGTTTTCTAAAACGTCGCGGCTGACGAATGGAAGAAAAAAGAAGTAAGCAAACGTTATAATAGGATTTTGTAAAGGGGTTAGTTTATCGCCTGGTCGGCAGGGGCCACGAGGAAAAGACGAAGCAAAAAAGAAACGAGAGGATCATGAAATTCGCGTGCCGCAACTCCCGGCGTGTCATCGCGGCAGTAGCAGCGATACAAGTACGGTCAGACGTGGAGCGAGAGAGAGACAGAGAGTCTTTAGACGCCGACAGAGAGGCTTGTCGAGAGAAGAAGTGCGAGAGAGTAGAACGCGGGGCTTCGCTGCAGGAATTTCTCTCTATACGGATCAGCGAGACGCACACAAACAGTCGAGAGAGCCGTTGAGACGCTGAAAGCGACATGAAACAGACAGAGACAGAGAGCGAGGGAGCGCGCGTGTGTCGCGGGAAGCGCGCTCATCTAACGATCGGCCCACGGAACCGCCCGAAACGCCGCGGATTCGAACGCGTCGCTCCGTCGGGAGGGGGTTTGCACGAAAGAGGGAGAGGAGACGTGTATGTATATGTTCTTGTATGTCGCACGGCGAGCGAAAGAGAGGCGATATCTAGCATAGCAGGCAGAGCAGCGGCGGGGCATAAGTTCCAAGCGAACGAGCCCGTCGCGACGAGAGAGCGAGAGTCGAGAGAGACGGGGGTGCGATAAAATGCGCGAAGTCGTTCGGCTGTGAAGGGGCGACTGGAGTGGCACGTTCCAGGGACGCGAGGGAGGAGGCCAAGAGACAAAAAGCATTCTCCGGGATCACAGAGACAGAGATTCGAGAGGCCGTTGTGCCTCGCGAGTGCATTTCGCCGGTTTCAGTCTCAAAAGGCAGGCGGAAAGAGAGAGAGAGTCTCATTACGTATAAAGGAGTTCATTTGCGAAGATGTGTGCGTGGTCAAAAGCAGTGAGTATGTTTAAGGGACAAGCAGACATATAAATAGAGATAAGTAAGCATCATCCATCCTCCTGACTTGCTCATCTACTCTTGTCTGTCCAGCAGTGTGCAGAGAGGCTTTTTGTTAACGACTATTTAGCGTGAAGCGACGGACACGGAGAATCGATCGGGCCCTCGACGAAGAGGAAGAGGAAGAGGCATCGTGATCGGGAAGTACTTAGCGATCTTAGTCGCACGTGTGTACGATTCACTTTTGTGTACAACGAGGAAGGGACTGATATAAGTACTATGATCCTGATATCTGAGGGGATGGATCCGCCTCGGAGATCACATCAGAATCGTCGGACGCTCGAATCCACGAGAGGCACCGTTACGAGACAATAAATTTCGAGTTTCTGGGTTTGTTATCGTACGGAATCGCGAGGTAAGATTGTTGAGGAAGATCTGAGCAAGTCGAGGGCATTTAGAAAGCGAGGGTGGAGGGATTGTGAATCCCTTCCTCCCTGGAGTCTCGTGGAATGACAATAAAGAAGCGCCGGTGCAGGCGTCGTCGCTGCTTGCCGGTCTGATTTGAGAGCAATCTTTTCCATTCGTATACTCATATCAGTCCTCTTCCTAGTCTTCTTTCGCTCTTTTGCTGCTGCTGCACTCGTCAGAAGATAGAGCACATTGGGATGGCAGTTGGTTCAAGACTGTCGACACTCTCGGTGAGACTCATCCTCGGGGGACTCTACTTCCTCGTCGTCCTCTTCGTGTGCGTCAATGCCGACGAGATTTGGGACAGGGATGACGATCCGAGTAAGTTGATACACGATACGCTTGAGGAGAATATCGAGACGTCTGACTAATGGCACGTTTGTTTTACTCGGACTTTGCAGTATCCACTTCCGAGGTCAGTGCAGTCCTGGGGAAAAGTGCATCCTTGCCTTGTGACATCGAGCCGTCCACGAGGGGCGATGGGGTCTACATGGTCCTGTGGTTCCGAGGCAATTCCAGTAAACCAATTTATAGGTAAGAAAAATATTGTTAAATATATCTGCAGAGGGAAAGAAACGAGATATATATTTATCCTTATGATATAGTATCGATGTTCGAGGAAGGTCCTTCAATAAAGCACTCAATTGGTCGGATGCTATGGTACGACCTAGAGCCCGTTTCGTGACAGTATCACAGCCCGCTGCCCTCATCCTTGAGGGCATTGATCTCCATGATGAGGGTATTTATCGGTGTCGTGTGGATTTCCGAAAGTCGCCCACGAGAAACTTTGAAGTTAATTTAACTGTAATCAGTGAGTATATTTCTTTTCCTCTCTCTCAAGCACAATGAAAAAATGAAGCTAATTTTTTATTTAGTACTTACTATAGTCTCTGTTATTATGAATTTATCAGTAATTTGGATAAATAATGTTCATGCTCTAATTAATCTTGGCAGATCCGCCGCACGAAATTCTGATGTTCGTCAATCCCGAGAGGGGCTACATTGGCACGGTGGTTGGTCCTTATCAAGTTGGCAAGGAGTTTGGACTATCTTGTGAAGTTCGGGGAGGTAAAGTGAACCCTCATGCTCTACTAGAGATAGAGCCCAGAGGATCTGCGATATAAAGTGCATGATATTCATCGTATCATTGTGCAGACAATTCCATGTAACTGTATCGTCTCATCTCTATCTTCTTTGTTACTCCCTCAGGAAAACCGCCGCCCGTTATCACGTGGTTCGTAAATGGCAGGCAGGTGGAAGGACAAATAAACGAGATGGGCCAAAACATCATTGTCAGTACACTTAGAGTTCCTCAGCTACGGAGAGAGCAGCTTAACACGACATACAAGTGTCGTGCGAACAACACAAAGCTCGTTCCACCTCTGGAAAAATCCGTCGTTCTCGACGTCTATCGTGAGTTCACTCGTTATTGTCAAGTTTTTAATAGTCTTTAAACTTTTTTCTTGAAAGTAAAAAAAAAAAGAAAGGGAAGAAACTTTAAACTCATCGTTTCACGTCTTTGTATTTATATATATCCAACTCGTACAAGTTTTATATCGTTAGTCTCTAAGTATTTTTTTCAACGACTGAAACGTTTTTCAGTGAAGCCACTGAGCGTGACAATACTGTCCAAGCCGCCGATATTGGAGTCTGGAAAGACTTACAATCTCACCTGCGAGGTGACTGGATCACATCCACGAGCGAGAGTCCTCTGGTTAGAAGGAAACGACAATTTTACAAGCGGGCGTACTGTCGACAGTGGGAATTCTTCAGTCGTGTATAGTACACTTGAATTCTCACCGTGGCCTGAGGATCATGGTAAACAGCTGAGATGTCGAGGAGAAAATCCTGCACTCAGCAAAGCCTCTCTCGAGGACCTCTTCCACTTGAATGTTGTCTGTGAGTCCAATCCCATTGAATTAATAGACTTGAATAGCCAAGTATTTGCTCGTTCTTTCTATGAATATAAATTGAGCGTGAGAAAAAAAATTCTATTTTAATTTTCCTATAATTTCCTTTTTATCTCATGGCAATAAAGTAATTTTTCCGAGCAATTTGAATGCTAATAAGCTGTCAGATAAATTTAACCGGACATTATTGAATAATATTGATGGAAATGGATCATAGTTCCGCCGAAGGTCGAGCTGGAAATAGGGAACACACTTAATGCGCAGAATATCAAGGAAGAAGACGACGTCTATTTCGAATGTAAAGTCCGTGCCAATCCTGAACATCATAGAATAACTTGGAAGCACAATGTAAGTTACTTTTATACTTCGATGATGTACATACACATATCTAGATATTTCTTTTTGTCTTTTGGAATACTTGTTTGATTACTACTCTGGATTTGTTTGCCTTTAGGGCATTGTCCTGGTGCAAAATGCCACCGCTGGGATTGTTATGAGCTCTCAGAACCTCGTGTTGCAAAAAATTAGCCGAGAGAACGGCGGAAATTACACCTGTCTCGCAAGCAATGACAGGGGTGAGACGTCCAGCTCCGTTGTTCATTTACGAGTCCAGTGTGAGTTGTATATTTTTTTAATTTAGTACACAAGTTGAGTTTGTTGCAGTAAATCTTGTTCTTTATCTATCTTTAACGTTTATTATTGAAAAAATTAATTGCAAAATGCTTGAAAAACTTTATTTACGTTTAGTTGCACCAGTTTGTAAGACAAAAGAGGTAACAATAATTGGCGCGTCTTTGGATGAGTCGGTGAAGATTCGTTGTGAAGTGGAAGCTGATCCCAATGAAGTTGGCTTTGTCTGGGAGTTCAATAACAGCGGTGAGAATTTCGAACTCGCACCAGCCAAGTTTGACGGTAACAACGGCACATCGAGTGAATTCATCTACACACCCATATCTGAGAGGGATTATGGTGCATTGACCTGTTGGGGAAGGAATGCCATTGGGAAGCAAAAGACGCCTTGCGTCTACCAAGTTATTCCGGCAGGTATGCGCGACCTATTGCCTCCCTTTTGTTTACCCAGTATCGATTGATTCCTCATTCAATTCATTACCTAAAGTATGTTAAAGTCAATCTACACCATTATAAACTGTTTCGTCACTATTTATTTCAGTTAAACCGAGTCCCCTAAATAATTGTACGATAAAGGCATCAGTGAATCAAAGCTCCGAGACGCTGGAAATTGAGTGTATGCCTGGATACGATGGGGGATTGCGACAAGATTTTCGCCTCGAGGCATATGAAGCTCGTACAAACACCCTTCGTGTCAATGTCTCGAGTATTACCCCAGAGGCGCCCATATTTCGCATACCGGTAGCCGATCTTCTGCCAGCCACTCACTTTTATCTGATTGTCTACGCGGTTAACGCCAAAGGGAGGAGCGAGGTGTCCCTCTTGGAAGACATTATGCTGCGAGACTCGGGAAAGCAAACTGGTAATAATTAATGACACACCCCAATGTGGATTGATGATAGCGATTAGCTAAACTAAACCTTCTACCCTTTTTCTCACTCTCATTATATTCATCTCATTCTTTATCACGTTCTTCCTTTCATTTTCCGCAGATAGCGGAGTAAGCATCGTTCCTTTCGTGCTGCTGCTCATTGGTTGCCTCATAGCCCTCGGTATAACCGTGCTCTCAGTGATGCTGATGATGTACAGAAGACGTGGCACCACGTCGCCCGTACACGTCGAGCCTTACATGAAGCAGCCAATTATCAGTCCACCAGATTCACGCAACAATTCCATGCTCGATGTGACGCATGGCGATCACACGTACTTTGTGGAATACACGTTGAAGCAGGTGGGAGATTATCCACTTAATCAGCCTGACATTATTCAGTCACCCCAAGGTAATGGCCATTTTTTTGTGAAGAATAAAAAGGAAAAAAAACATGGGATTGACTATAAATAATTGTGAGGGGCTTTTTTTGCAGACCACGAGAAGGTCAAACGTGAGCCACAGCTTTTCTTACCAGTGAGACCGGACACATTGTTCGCTCCCTACGATATTCACAAGCAGGGCCTTCAGACAAACAAATGTAGTGTAAGTAGATAAAGAAATAAAAATTAATGGAGTAATTTATTTTCTTATTATTAAGTTTCTTCGGTTCTTTTTTGTTGCAGTTGAATCCATTTTCTACGAAATCATGGGAGCCCATAAGTTTCAAAACAGATCGCAATCTGATGAAGGAAATCATTATCGCAAATTCCATACCCGGTCCAGAGAGCTGCGTGTAAAATGAAAATATCAGAAAAAAGTTCATCATTCCACTGAGAGAAACATATCAGAGTAGCTGAAACCCAGCAGCAGCACATCATCATTCACGATGCACACGTCGCTCATACGTGACCGTTCCTCTCGCTACCTCATGATGTTTACTGGGAATTATAAAAATACACGTAGAAGCGGGAGGAAAACGACCAGAAAGTGCTGAATACCATCACAACGACTTCGATACCCGCCTCGTCGTAAACATCGAGACAACGCCACACCAGGGATTTGAAATTTTTTCTCTGACGTAGCATTAACTCGAAATGAACGAATGCGCACGGTGTATTACTCCGAGTTTAATATATTTTGTGTCAAGTCTTGAAGAGAATTACTCAAGTTATTACTTTGACTTCCTTCCTCTCTTGAGCTTTTCCAAGGATTCACAGTTGAGATCTGAGTAAATTAAAAGTACTGAGAGAAATACAAAAGCTTTTTCCATTGGTTTCAGCACTTCAGTAATAAAATTTTTATTACCTGTAAGCGACTTGGGAAACGTCTCTGGGATATTAAATCTCAACTGGCAATCTTGAGTTAAATTAAATTGCCGCAATACTAGTGTCTTTAAAGCGTATTGATTTAAATTTGCATTACAATAGTAGTTTGATAAAGAAGCCATTGATTTTTAAAAGACCAAATGCTTCATGCGTGACGAGCCAAAGTGTAGAATGGGAAAGGGCGGACGATTATTGCCGCAGAGTGATGCACCAAGAAGTGCTCCATAAACGAGGGCCATCCACACAAGAACTCCAAGGATCAGAGCGGCCAGGATGACTTTTCTCTGCTTCCAGAAAATATACAGAGTTTGGTTGAACCAATGTCGGAAGTATTGAGGTTCAGATGCTGCGGCTGATCGATTTATATCTGAAGCTCCCTGTCTTAGCGTTGGACTCCCAGGTGTTGGGTCTGGAGAACTGGATTTCATGGGATGCTGTTCAGCTTCAGATAGTTCTTTTTCAAATGTGGGATCAGTTATAGTTGAGCTGTGTACTTGAAATTCTTGCGATTGAACTTCTTTGTCTTCTGTCAGATATGAAGGATCAGTTTCTGAATGGTCGTAAGGCAGTCTATATGCCTGATTAAATTTTACGTGGGCTCCATTGGGCGTTCTTCGACCATATGATATGTTGTCGAGGCGATAATGCACTTCTGATTTCTTCTGAAATTTTAATTTATACTTTTCATTTACATATAAAATGATCTTACTATTTTTGTTCCTGTATCGATTTAATTTTATTCAATAGTATGTACTTTATTGCAAGACCTTTTGCATTTGTTCACGTGCCAGACGAGCGACTTTACACTTGATATGTCGCAGACGCGAGCAAAATTCATCCTCTGACATTGAGTTGTCGATGGAATCGCCACAGCTGAATCCACCATTTCTGCACAGACCATCGCTGCAAATCTGCATTATTTTAGACCAAAAAATTCTATATCTTCAAAATAATAATCGTCGACATTGCGCCGAAAATGACGAGAAAAGTTGTCAAAAATACATTGTGAAATTGGACAGGTTTTGATAATTGAATATCGTCTCGTACTTTTGTTTCGTCCAAAGGAATTCAATCAATATAATATACTTACATTATTATCGTATATAAAAACTTATCGTTAATTAACTCTAGGTTTTTTCTCGGGCGGAGGTTTCATATCTTTCTTCTCTGTTTTGATCTCCTGCTTGATCTCTACAGCTGGAAGTAAAAGCACATGATTAGTTTATATAAAAAGGTTCACGTAAAAAATATATGGGGAGCTTCATAAAAAAATGAAATAACGCTCACGAGGTTCTGCAGCTGGCTGCACTGGTCTTGGAGCAGGCGGTGGGAATTTACGAGTAATCTCAGCTAGCAACATATCGACCCTTTGACGTTGGAACAACGAACTGGGTTCTTCTCTCGCTGGCACTTCCTTTTTTGTTGCCAGAGATTTTCCATTTTTAAAGTCCCAGGAGTAACCTTTACTGGGATGGTATCTAGAGCATGAACTGGCTTCTTCAAAGGCTGCTTGCAGATGGTGAATTGTGGATAACTGCAAAAAATAAATTAATCTGTACATCGTATAACGCTGGGTCTTTCCCTTAAAATAAAGCTGGGTATATACCAGTCGAGAGTTAATGACTGATGCTAAATCAGGTGCTTGATAAACTACACCAGCAATGATGTAGTAATCAGCTAGAGGCGTTACTTGGGACGGTGTGTAACGGTGCTGCTTTCGTATCACGTATAAAATTGGCTCTTGAACATGAAGAAGAATGTATTCCAAGCCTGTCATGTTCCTAGAAATAAATAATACAAAGATCTTTGAATAGAAAAAAAAATATTTTCCTAAAGAGGTGTCTTCAATAACAAATGGTTTAGTAATGATTTTACTGGAGTTGCTCAGGATTCAACCGTTGCATTTTAACGATCTCATTATTGCAGGTTCTATCGTAGAATGGATTACTTCGTTCCGAAAAATAATCCATTATGTTCGTAGGATTGAGTATTGGAATCCATGCACTATCATGCCAAGACAGGCCCAATGGGTTTTCTGTAATAGGTTAGGAAATTATTATTAGCTTCAACAATTTCAAATGAGCCATAAAATTGGAGGAAAATAATTACCAGGGACAGCAACACGTCCGGGCATCATTTTGGCGACTTACAAAAAATACTTATGCTTATAGATCTGTTTTTATCTAAAAAATATATGAGCGCGCATTGTCCTTATTTACTATTTCTGTGTTACCGACAGAACAGCTCTAGTTATCGACTGACAATAAAAGATAACCTCAATCCCTCAATTAATAATCACACCTGTAATGATTAATTTTGATATATTGGGCGTCGAAATAGGTGAATTTATTACATAAAATAATTTCACAGATGTTGCTTAATCATTACTTTTACCTGACTATACGAAGAATAGCAGTTCAAAGATTTTTAGAGATAGAAAAAATGTAACCCTACCCGAAGATAGTTGATTAAAAATTTATTTTTGAGTATGCAACAGTCGAATTAAAATCAATTATTTCTTAACAAATAATTATTCACTAAAAAACCGTCAAGATGATGCAACAGTACATGAAGGAGCTCGAGCAGGTAAATAACAATATCTTCCACTTATAACAGTCCTTAAATTCCTTTCAATACAATATTTATTTAAATATTTTCAGGAGCCTTTTGATCCTGAGGAGTTCGTGGAACGTTTAGCCTGGCGAACAGTAAATGATTCCATGGTGGATGGAATGAAAGGGGCATTCGATCCAGTTTCAGTGCACGAGACATTTCTCCATGCTATAAAAGATCTTCAAGTCTTGGAGGAACGTCAGCAGAAGAAGTGCGAAAAGCTTGAGCAAGCACTGAAAGAGGAAGAGATTCGTCATGCCTACGAGATCATTGAGCTCCAAGACAAGAATAAACGAGCTATGGATCTATTCCATCAACTGGATGAGAGGATAAATTTTGTAGCCACAAAAGTCCTTCATCTGGGTGATCAATTGGAGAGTGTAAATACTCCAAGGGCCAGAGCAGTAGAGGCACAAAAATTAATGAGACATTTCAGTGAATTTCTGAGTCCTGGCCCCCTGACTGATCCCATCTTTACAGACAAATCGACACTAGATGTGGCAGCCGACGTGATCCAAAAGCTACATCTCATATCGCAAGAACTGCCATCAGACAAATTTGATCAAGCTAAAGCCAAGATATCAGCGAAATACGATGAAATAGAGCGAAGTTTAATCGAGGAATTCGTTCGTGCTCACAATAGTGACGACGCAGAGAGAATGAAAGAATTGGCATCAGTTCTTGCTCACTTCAGGGGTTACTCCCAGTGCATCGATGCCTTCATCGAGCAGAGTCAAATGGGATCATTTGGTGGGAAAGACGTTTTTCAAGACGTTATTCCCATGTGCACAAAGAATTACAAACTCATGCAGCAGGTCTTTGCCAATCCTGAACAAGTTATGGCCAAGTTTGTGCTCAATATCTATCATCTGCGACTGCAAAAGTATACGGTAGCAAAATTAGCTGACAGAACAGACTCTGATAAATATTTAAGTAATTTATACGACCTGTATTCTAAGACTACAAAGCTCTCAGCAGACCTTAAACGCTTTGACATGGGTACTGATGACGCGTATCTGACAAAACTGACAAGAAATATATTCCAAAAGCATCTTGACACATACATAAGGTAAATTTCATCAATAAAAGCCATTATTCTATCCTATTATCCAACTAAAAATATGTATTTATCTCTAGCATCGAATTAAAGGCCTTACGGGAGAAGTCAGCAGCTCTCCTGATCGAGTATTATGAATCGAAGAATCACCAGAAGAAGCAGCTGCAAACTGGAGGCTTTCAGGAGCTACGAAGAGACCTGCAGGCAGTTCTCGGCACAAGAACGAATATCAATATCGCTCAAATCGAAGACTATGGTGGCGAAACGTTTCTATCTGAGGAGCTGGCAATAGCTCTTTTACAGAGAAGCAAATTGGCATTTCAGAGGTGTCAGGCTCTGTCTCAGCCAGCAGACTTGCCAGTAAATGCTCTTCAGATACTAGAGATCCTCCTGCAATACCTCATGAATGAGCACGTTGACTATGCCCTCGAGCTGGGCCTTCAGAGTGTGCCAATACCTGAGAGCAGGACCCCACCTGAACTACATTTCTTCAATGTCGTTCGCCAGGGCAATGTCATCGTCCGACTGCTAGAGGAACAATTCAACGACAGTCTTGTGCCTCTTGTCATGTATGAATTAATTATTTCAATAATTTTTTGTAAGACCTATACATTTTCCTAAGCTAATTAATTCGTTTTCAATTAATTGTAGATCAACGCCAAAGCATGGAGACTGTCTAACTCGACAGAAGGCAAGTCTGGCACAAATTGAATTGAAGCTTGACACAGGACTGGACCGCAGCATTAATGCCATTGTTGGCTGGGTCAAAATGTATCTGCAGAGTGAACAACGAAAGACAGACTTCAAGCCAGAGACTGATGTTGATACTCTTAGCACCCCGGCTTGCCTAGCAGTGGTCCAGTACGTCACAGGAATGATTCGGCACATCAGAGACGGTCTCGATGGGAAGAATGCAGAGAATGTGTTGACTGAGTTGGGAATTCGTTTTCATCGTGTCATCTACGAGCATTTGCAGCAATTCCAATTTAATTCTGCAGGGGCAATGTGCGCAATTTGCGATATGAACGAGTACAGGAAGTGTGTGAAGGAGCTTGGAGTTGGCCTTGTCACTTCGTTATTTGATACATTACACGCTTTGTGTAATCTTTTGCTTGTGAAGCCAGCAAACTTAAAGCAAGTCTGCACAGGCGATCAATTGGTAAATTTTTCTTAAAAATTTTTCTTTCTTAGCCTTCTAATGTAATTAATTTTTGAAAAATTTTGTTTTCAGGCCATGCTTGACCGCTCAACTCTGATAAGTTTCATTCAACTGCGAACGGACTATAAGACCCAAAAGTTGGCAAACTTTTTGAAAGGTTTGGCAACGACGTAATCGTTACAATTATGAAGTTGATTATATATATATGTTTAGAAAATAAAACGAAATTGTTTATACCAATGGAAATACCTTTGTGAAGGAGATTGAAAATCATGTTCTGTAATAAAATAAAAATGAGTACACCGTTGACGTAGCAAACTTATTAACTTTGTTATTATTCTCACAATTTTAGGTCTGCAATTCTGTGATAAAAAAAGCATTGATTCTAAAACATAAATGTCTACGATCGGTCGCGTCATCTTAATTAAGTTAAATGCACGCTCATACATCACACATCTGAATTTTTACATCGACAATTAATGTGCCAAAAAGGTCTTTCCTTCAAAAATCAACGTTTACAGTGAATGAAAAAGCCTTTAGTGATGAGCGTGTCACAGTGAAAAAAGTAATAATTAATTAATTAACGGCCATTACAGATTAATAGTTACGCATTCACAATTAATTTCTCAATTTCTCTCTGTTTATGGACACACAATTCCAGTTTTTTTCCCTTCTTTGTTGACATACAGAACTAACAGACAACACAAGAAGTAACTTTGTTATTATCCTTTAGAGGATTCCTCATATAATGGAGCCTGAGGTAATGATCGTTGAGATACAATTGAATTATTTAGCTTACACACACGGCTCGAGGAAGAGGTAGAGAAGAGGGGGTTTGAAAAAACGAGGATAAATAGAACGGGGAGATTGGAACGTCCGCTCTCTTTCTCTCTTTCTCGTTCTCACTATCAATCGGGCTAAAAAGTTTGACTTGTTATGAGAGGATTATGGAAGAGGAGACGCAATGATATGAGAACGGATATCAGCGCATACGATAAGTATTAGTCTCCTGAACTTGGCACAATTCTCCCTTGAAGTCCAATTCAATACTGAAGTCCAAGTCACGATAGTTCCTAGCGTTCGGCTTCATTGAAAATACTCCATAGATCTCCTCACCCTTCTTCACTGTCATGTATTCGTCGAAGTAAAAGACAGTTTGTTTCCAATGCGTGTAGGGGAATTCAGGTGCCGTGCTGAATTGAATCTTTTTGTGGCACTTGGTGAACTCGATGTTGAAAAAGGTAACTAGTGCCTGGACATAGTCATTTCGTCTTACTTGCAGGTTAAATGGAGACGAGAACTCGAGATCTGCCTTGGTCACGGTGTACAGGTCGACTTCCTTGATGAGACAAGCATTGGTGACGACTTGCTTGGGATCTACAACATCCACGAGGGGCTCGCTGATTGCAACTTTGCGTATACTACTCATATCGAAGCCATACACATCGTCCCACCAGTTAATCTTCTCGTCTTTGTACTGACGATCCTCAATGCCACAGATAAAGAGTGTTGCTTTATCAGGGAACAACATTCCGTCTGACTTGAGCCATTTGTCCCTTGCAAATAGAACCGTGTCAAGCATCGACTCATAGAACAGACAATAACCCATCCACTCCGAAATGATAATGTCGACTTTTTCAATACCATCAGGCAATACCACTTCTTCGACCTTTCCCTTGAGAATTGTAATGATATGAGAGAGTTGATTCGCCTCCACAATTTTCTCTGCGTACTCAACAATGTTTGAGCACTCAATTCCAATGACTTTAGCTGCTCCTGCTTTAGCAGCAAACATTGACAATATCCCCGTGCCACAACCGATGTCTAATACAATCTTTCCTTTGAATAGATGTTTGTTGTGGTACATAGAATTGCGATAAGATACTGTCCTCACTTCGTCCTTGAGCATCTCCTCGTGAATACCATAGTGGGCATAAGAGTCGAAGTAATAGTCACGAGAGGTCATCTCATCGACAGACACTTTTTTGTTTGATGGAATGTCATTTTTTCCTTCTTTGTTCTCCGTGGAGTTTTCTTCCTCCTTGATTGCTACTGCTGCAGACTCCGCAACGTCCATGGTCTCCATTTTTGACGTCTGAAATTGGAAAATAAATGCTATTAAAGTATAAAATAAAATTCAAGGGGATGATATTAAACGAAATATTGAAGTTTTAAGATATTTCATGGCTGATAAAGAATTTAATTGTAACGAAGCCATGCTGTGGCTTGGGTTTCTCCGTCGCAGCACAAACAAAGACAATTATTTAATTAATGGAATAATCAAACATTATTTACAATATCCCTCATAAGTAACCGGTGAGTTATAGATGATTATTGCTGGATTAAACAAAATAATTCACGATACCACACTGATTCGAAGGAAAAATTTTCAAAAGCACACGACGGTTGGACTACAAGCGGCGTCCACGTGCCCGCCAAAATGAATGGCGTCCATTCCGCGCTAATCGAATGATCGGATCACTCACACGACGATACTTTCACGTGTAAACGACTGAACCTTTGTTTGGCAGGCTAGAATTTTTCGTTACTCTACCTAAGGTTAAAATATACATCGATTTTTCTTTATAAGGACAAATAATTGTCGTTTATACAATTGTGGAATATTTCAGATATTTGCAATAAAACCGAAGCAACGTTATAACTCGAGAGCGTGTTCACACCGAAAGTTCTCGATAATCGGCGCTTCTTTCAACGATAAATACGCAAAATGCCAGAAGACAGTACCAAAGAAGTTTCTCATCGGATACAGCAGGATAATAAAAATGTATTTAAAATTCTAAAGAGAATGTCAAATAATTACTTACGGTGTTCTCAGTAGCTAATGTATCGTTCTCCATGATATCTCCCGGCACTTCAATCCTCGACGCCATTTTGATTTCGCGGCACAGCAGACTCGAACGATCAGGAGCGAATCGATCGCGGGTTTTTCGGCCTTTTCTGTCCAATAAATAATCTATTTCATTCAAATTTTTCATCGATTATTATAAATAATAGACTATAACCTTACATTTATTAGAAAATATAAAAATTTCATTGTTCGACATAAAGTCGCGATGCACGGCATTTCGAAAGGAGTATTCAAATCTTCCCGCCCGGAAACCGGTTCGACCATGAATTCGTTTGGCCAATCACAACCTGCCCTGTCTTCGACGTCCGCCCGAATCATCCTATCACGAACGAAGCAATCCCGCGGGTGCTAATACGAATTCATACAGACATGTGCGCTCTTGGCGAATAAAATTCACTAAAAATGTCGACGCGCCTGCTTAGGGAGGGAAACAAGGTAATCACAGTGGGGGATACTCCGCGGTTCACTCACACTGGGATGTTTCCCAGCCCCTTACCCTTCTGCTTTGTCCTGGAAAATAGGCGGTGGGGATAGTCGATGATGCCCGAAACAAGCTCGATGTGAAAATGCGCGGCGCCGAAGTTACCCGAGCTGTTGGAGTTGAAGTCTCTCCGGGCATTCCCGTCAACGTGTGCAAGAGAGACAGAGGATTAGTTGGAACTTCGAGGGGGTGGTGCAGAGGTGAGGCAGCAGCTCGACTGCAATCAGTTCACGTACGACTCCGAAGCTGACTTTGGATGCGGGTCAACATCTTTTTTTTCCGCGCGAGAAAGATTCTACGTTGTCTCTGTGTGCCTGTCGGGTCTCTCCTTGAGGAAGAAAGTAACGTGTGCTTCAGTAAAGGAGAATTTTTCATGTTTCGCCTGCTCGACTGTCGTAAATTTGTGTACATGGAGCCTATGGATCGATAGAAAATGCTGGTAAGTAAACGGGCGGGAGTGTGAGTGAAATGCGTCAAGTTTTTCCTCAGCTCTTGTGTCTGCAAGCTGACTCAAATTTATGCATCGTTGCAACTAAATCGTAAAAAAACGTTGTGCTCATCTCCATACGTCGAAATTCGTCTCAGCGTTTCTAATATAAAGGAACCTTGAGAGGTTACAGATATTCTTTCAATAATAAATACGGAAATAATTGTCCTGAAAGCACGAGGAGGTGTCTGGACGTTGTGATAAATAGTAGTACTCTTTTCATAATCTCTTACATTGCCATAGTATATAAAAATGCAGCAGCACCTATACTAGGTCCCTATTTTTTCTGCTCTTTTTGTAACAATTTCTCAAGGATAAAAATGAATTTCCTGTTTTCTAGGGTGACGATCCACCGTATCTGTCGGTAGGCACCGAGGTGAGTGCCAAGTACAAGGGTGCCTTCTGCGAAGCGAAGATCCGGAAGGTGGTACGTTCAGTCAAGTGTCGCGTGACTTACAAGCAAGGCTTGGGCACAGCCACAGTCACTGATGATCAGATCAAGGGAACCCTGCGAGTCGGAGCATCAGTGGAGGCACGACATGCAGACAAGAAAGACTTTGTCGAGGCTACAATCACCAAGATTCAGGACTGTAGCCAGTATACTGTGGTCTTCGACGATGGAGACATCACGACTCTGAGGAGGACAGCTTTGTGTCTGAAAAGTGGACGACATTTTGCTGAGAGTGAGACATTGGATCAGCTACCTTTAACTCATCCAGAACACTTTGGTAATCCTGTAATTGGTGGTAGACGTGGCAGACGTTCGAGGCAAGCACAGTGAGTTTTTTACTATTGCATGTAACGCTCGACATGACAATTATGTTTAATTGGTTTTGTGTTCTGTTTGCACTTTTACAGGGACGAGAGCAGTGAAGATGAGGGCAGTCCACCGAGAGGCAGTCCTTCAGGCTCAGGTGCAGGTGGTAAAGAAGGCGTGGAAACAGAGCCAGAGATTGGGCGAGTCGTTTGTGTCGAGCTTGGTGACAAAAAGAAAAAGGATAATTGGTTTCCTGGACTAGTTGTGGCACCAACTGCTCAGGATACAGTTAGAATTCGTGTTCGTGACGACTATCTCGTGCGTTCCTTTAAGGATGCGAGGTACTACACCGTGCCGAAGAAGGAGGCGATAGAATTCACCAAGGAATTGGGCACAAAAGTTGAGAATAGTGCTTTGAAAGTAGCTGTCGAGAAGGCATTGTTATTCTTAGAGAAAAATGAATTGCCTCCACACTGGGACAGGGATTCACTCTTTGGAAATGCCATGTCAAGTGGTAATAGCGATTCTGATGCCGATTTGGACTCGGACAGTTCTGACGATGAGCCACGAGAGGAGAAGGATCATTTCGTGGCGCAATTATACAAGTTTATGGACGATAGAGGTACTCCTATCAATAATTGTCCAATGATTGGTACTGAAGATCTAGATTTATATCGTTTATTTCGCGCTGTCTATAAACTCGGTGGCTACAATCGTGTGACAAATCAAAATCAATGGAAATCCATTACTAGAAGACTTGGAATATCGATGCAATCGACTCCAACGACGCACAACTTGGTGAAGCAGGCATACAAAAAATTTCTACATTCTTTCGAGGACTTTTATAGAAAGCTCGGTTGCACAATGGTGAACCATCCTAGAGGTAGCACGAGAAAACAACGGCCTGGAAGAAGTCTTATTAGGGATAAAGATCGTAACACTCCAGTTCCAACTGCTCAGCAAATGATTCCGAAGTTGGAAAAAGAAAAAACCGATACAGAAGAAGAGAAAAAGCCACCAGTTGAAGAGGAAAAGACTCGAGAACCAATACCAGTACCTCGAGAGCCAATAAAAGAGGAGGAAACAAAACCCACTAAGAAGAAAGACAGTGCTGAGGAGTCAGTTAGTGGACAGGAGAGCGACGTGAACGTTGAAGGAGAGAGTACAGAGTCCTCTAGCAGCGAAAAATCACAAAAACCACCAGCACGTTTCACTCCGGTCCTACTGAGTCGACCAAAGTCCTCGACAAAGAGTAAAGACGAGCCCAAAAAGAAGTCCCACGATAAGAGAAAGCAAGAGGGCAACTCATCATCGTCCAGTACTGGCACAAGTTCAACGGGAAAGAAAGAATCTTCTTCGAAGAAAGACGAGGAAACTACCAAGACGCGATCCAAGTCCAAGGAGGACACGAAGGGCAAGGACTCGAGAGAAACACGAACGCCATCACGTGAGCCTGAGAAGACACGAATAAATCCATCAAAGCAACGACGAATGACAGATGACGAAATAAAGAAGCAGCAGCGTGGCAGGAAAAAACGAGAGGAAGTAGAGAAGTCTCGGGCTGACAAAGACGAGAATAGTGGAGCAGAGAATTCGTCTGCGCCATGTTACAAGGGTCCAGTGCAGCTGGGAGACAGACTGAAGGTTTACTATGGTCCGACACACGAGTCTAAAGTCACGTACGAAGCTAAGGTCATTGGAATTCAACGAGCAGAGAGTGGAGCCGAGCTGGACTATCTTGTGCACTACACCGGCTGGAACACTCGCTATGACGAATGGATCAAGGCGACGAGGATAGCACATAACTTCACGCAGTCTCAGGGTCGAGTGAAGAGGACTAAAACGACACCTAGACCACAAACGCCCAGTACTACATCCAGTAAATCCTCCAAGGCAGTGAATTCCTCGATCCAGAGTCGACGCAGAGCTCAAAGCGTGGCGCCGACGAGTTCCAAGATGCCTTCAACATCTTCTGGGACGAGTAACTCAACTTCTGGAGTGAATAACAAGGATAAAGATGTTTCGCAGCCTGCAAGATCGACGACACCCCTCTCTGTGGCCAGTTCTAGTTCACGAACGAAGAGTCCAGCAACTCCAGCTGGCAGTCGTCCCACTAGAAACACTAGAAATGCAGAACACATGGGCATTGAACTTCGAAGACGAACTAGAAGAATGTCCGGCCACACTGATTTGTCAGTTGCGACTGAGAGCGAGGATAGTGATGCTTATGAGACTGACACCACCGAGCCTGAAAGAGCTAGGACGAGGTCCCGGGGCACTGAGGAAAGACGAAGGAGAGAGGTGAGACGTAGAGTTGAGGATAGAATCAAGCCAGACGAAAATAGTGAGGTTGAAGATGAAAAAGACACTTCGGAAGAACCACGAAGGACGCGACGACTGCGAAGGACTTTGAATAAAATATCAACAGCCAAATCTGAGGGTGATAGTGGTGGAGCAGGGGCAGACGACGATGAAGAGGACGATGTAGATGATGAAGAAAATGAAGAGAACGATGAAGAGGAGGAAGACGACGAGGATGAAGTGCCGGATGCATTTGATCGTGCTCATGGTCATGACGAGCAGCCCAAGGGTCGAGACTTTGACCTGAATCAAATCAGATCTGAATTAAAAGGCTTCGACAAAGCCGTAAAAATGGAAGTTATCAGGATGGAGCCAGAGAACTCTGGAGATGAAGACGTTAAACCAAATGTAGAGGCTCTACAAAAGGAAATAAAGGAAGAGAAGCTGGAGTTTAAGGTTGAGGAGTGCGAAATTGATATAAAAATGGAACCAATCATAATAAAACCTGCTCCACCTTCTCCGTCACCTACTGAAGACGTCTACGAGTTCAAGGAACCGGAGCCCTTTGAGTTTGAGGTGAGAAACAAGCGTGATTCCTCTGGAGACAAGGACAAGCCGAAGAAACGAGTATTCGATGAAGAACCCAAGAGTCCTAAGAAGAAGCAGAAAACGGCTTCAACGTCGAGTCCAAAGGAGAATAAATCAGAGAATGACAATGATTCCAAGCGTAAGATAAGAAGGACACCAGTGAAACGTTCAGAAGACATATCTGAAGGAAGTAATATCCTTGCAAAAGTGTCTTCACCACCAGCGTTATCATCACCATCATCATCATCGTCGAAGGAATTAGAAAAGATTTGCGAGTCGAGTAATCCGACGACAAAAGTACCAGTTTCCGTACCATCAGCACCAACTGCAGCTCCTGCTCCAATTGAAGAGCCAAACAAGACTAATTCCAACCTGGACTTGCTCTTCAATGACTTGCCAAGTAACGACGAGGGCCCTGGAGACCCTGACGACCCCGAAGACAGATTAATAATCTCAGAAACTGAAGTCTCAGAGGCCGAGCATGACAATTTATTCACTTATCAGCAAGAAATATTCCCAGCAAATGACTTGCCTGACAGAATGGACTTTAGCAAAGAGCCTGAAGTCAAAAAGGAGAAAGAAGAGAAGCCGACAACCTCCAATGTGGCTAGCACCAGCGTCGTGGTATCTACAGTCGTGGCTTCGACGACATTAACCGCAGCCCCGACGCTAGAGAGAAAAATAATGGAGACTAAAGTGTCTTCTATTGCCTCTTTAACTGCCACGACTCTGGCTACACCTTTGATTCCTGCACCAATTAGTACCAGACTGCCAGCCACCTCAACAATAGAAGAAAAGCTGTCAGCAGCAGCAATGGCATTTAGACAGTCAAAGCCAAAGGACTCGAAGCGTGACGAGGATATCGGAGAAACGAAAAAGAGCGTCAAAGAGACACTAAAGAAGACAGAGACGTTTGCAAAGAGGGCAAAGGCTAATGAGGAGCAGGCGAAGTTGAAGTACGAGTTAGAGAAAAAGAAAGAGAGTGAAGAGTCATTAAAGCAAGAGGAAGAGCGCTGCAAAGAAGTGATGAGAGCAGCTATAAAGCAGAAGGAGGAAGAATTGGAGATACTTAAAATGAGAAAAGAAGCAGAATTGAAGAAAGCTGCAGATGCCAAGGCAGAGCACAGAAAAGTCGTTGACAAACGTGACGATGACTGGAAGAAAAAAGAAAGAATGGAGCAGCAGGACGTAGAGCTTTCGCTTTGCTCTCTGCAAGAAGTGGCAGAGCCGAAGGAGGTCGAGAAGCAGAAGCGGAAGAAAATACTGAGTCAAGAATTTGTAGACTCTACTGACAGCAGTGATTCTGAGCAAAAGCTCGTCATCGATAATTCAGAATCGCGAGAGGAAAGACACGAACCTTCAAACTTCGACGTTAAACTCAAAGCTGAATTGGATCTGCTGCAGGAGCCACAGCAGGACAATAGTCAGCTTGTGATGCAGGGTCAAACCCCTCAGTCGTCTCAGCAAAGTCAGTTATTAGTCGACTCAAAGATAATAATAAACATAAAGACAGAAGAGGAGGGTGAAAACATGAATTTACTCTGTGAGGAAGAGATTCCAGGCTCGCCAGCACCACCGATGGATGCAGCAGAGCAGGAGGGTAGTGGAGATCGTGTCCTACTGAAGGAAGAACCCAACGAGAAGAAACTGGTGCTCCTGGAGATGCCATTTGCCAGTGCGCCAACTTCGGGAGGGCAAAGCACGAGTCAAGGGTCTTTAACATTGGCTGTGTCTAGTAGCTGCGGTGCCTCGGTAGCTGGGCCCATGCCAATGCAGCCGAACCTCGTGTCTGGCTCTCGTCAGCAGCAACAAGAGCAGCCCCAGCATTTGCCGCCGCCTGTGGTTGTACAGCCTCAGCGAAGAGAAAGCAACGAAGCTGCGCCTGTGATGGACAACACACCACCTACGACTCCGGACTCGACCATCTCTAACATCTCTGGATCCCCCAGGGGCGAAGAAAGGACAGGGGGATCATCCCCATTGTCTGAAGACAACGCGAAAATGAATAGAGACAGTTCTGAAGCTGACAATGACAGCGGTGGAAAAGGCCCTTCAGGCTACAGCGAAGACGATACATTAATGAATGTCGAAGGAAATGCCACAGAGCGAACGTTAAAGGGTACTAAACGATCTGTCGAGGATCCAGCCTCACCTAAGAAGAGGAAAAGGAATAGAAAGAACTCAGAGTGTGGCAGTAATGCTGGGAAAAAGCCTCCTGGAAGACACAGTGGACGACAAACACGTCAAGGAGGCAATGCAGGAAGCGACAGCGATGATACTAGTGAAGGTTCCAATGCGGGAATAAATCATTCTGTGCCAATCAATGCGGAAAGTAATACCAATGGCATGACTGATCTTAATAATACGTCTAGAGGTACACCGAAACCGACCAAGTACAACTTTTATGTCGAACTTAGTGAGTCTTTTTTATACAATTCTAATTTTGCATCGACCTATGCAGACTAGATGCTTTTTTTAAATTAATGATTTCTTTTTCTGCTCCTGTAGATCCTGAACTAGATGGCACTCAGAGAATAGCTGTGCTCCAGCAGAAGCTCACAGAGTTGAAGAAGACTTACAATGCTGTGAAGGTCGAGCTTGCAGGGATTGAGAGGCGAAGAAAGAAGCTACGAAGGAGAGAACGAGAAGGTCAGTTATAGTATATAGTAATGAAAGATTTTATTACAAGATTGATTGGTTTTCTATTCAGAGGATTGTAAAGTTTGTTTTATTGCAGCAATGAAAGCAGCTAAAGCTGAGATGCAACAAGCCTGTTCTTGATGGGATCGCAATTATCATCAGCAGCACACAATCTAAACAAGTTGTATAAATACAGGCCAAGAGGAGGATCGACGAACTCTCAAGAAATTCTCTACTCTCTTCAACGCACTTTTATTAAAAAGAAAATCTCACTTTCTTTACTCTTCTCTCTCTCTCTCTCTCTCTCTCTTGAGTGTAAATTGTAGATATAAATGTGAAATTTAATTCGAAGGAGACGTTATTGATCGGTATAAAATACACATATATAGGTATTATATATA
>JABSMT010051310.1:0-41207 GCA_018902335.1 Eumacrocentrus americanus
GATGAACCTTTTTTTTTTTTTGTAGAAAATTCAATTCTAGGACCAAATTGTTTAAATGAAATTTTTCTCTAGCATGGTTTCTGAGATATAAATTCAATGAAATATTTATGTTTTCGAGTACTGTAAGTACATAGGTATAAATTAAAATTTTTTTTACCCTGGAGCTACAAAAGAAAAGAAAACAGTAGTCGCAGGAATACAAGAGTATAAAATAAAACGGTACATTTTGCCAGATATATCCACAACTATACGAGATACGATAAAATTCCATATGACCTTTTTTATTGGAAATTAAATTCCCTACAAAATTGCTTATATGCAATTTTGCTCTATCTCGCATTGTTTCCGACATATACTAAATTTTGTGAAAAAGTTCAATGAAATTTACCTTTTTATCGTCAACGTATCCTCTTCAATTTCACCGCTTCTACAAAATTCATATTATTTTATTATGTATTTATTGAATTCATTGTTTATTCAGTTGTTAATCTTAATTTTTTTTAGAGAAGACATTGCAAAAATTATACTATACAGAGGGCGTATCACTTCATATGATAAAGGCAATCTATAAAACTGCTAAGCATCCTTTTGATTTATCTCCCGTAACGATCGTCATGAAGATAATTATTGTCGACGGTATATGATTATTCGCTGAAGGCAGCAGGTGTGGCGGGAAAAAAACCGGAAGTGCCGTTAGATTAGTAAAGTTGTATGATGAAGTGATGATGATTGAGATTGCGTCTATGTATAAATATACACATTGATGTTCATTGACAATGAATAAAAAGTGTGATAGTAATACGATGGGAATGGCCTGGCCATGCTGCAGTTATTATACTGTTATTAGAGATTCATAGACATATTCACTTATGCATACCCACTTTACGCAGTAAATTGCGCACGCGGTAGTGTATTATGGTGGAGCTCGGTACATGGCACCGTTTGCCTATTAAACTATAAACTGTATAGCTATGTGCAGAAGGTAGTGATTTTCTTCTTCAATGGAAAACAAATACAACCAGTCTCTTTTTATACCTATACTCAAGGGTTTTCTTCTCACAATGTTCTTCCTAACAATGCCTTTCGTGTCCTCAATTGCCTCGGATGACCGCAATGACATTGTCGTCATACGCGCAAGTAGTCCGGATCATTTTATAATGAACTGATGGCTATGAGAGTTTAGGAGATAGAAACTAAAAATATATAAAAATAAATATTCTTAATTGAAGGTCACAAATGAGAGATGTACCTATGCGACTGGATGGTATTAGTCCTGTGACAAAACGATTATTATGAAAGAAGATGCTTTGGTACCAGGAGCTGCCAGTTAGCGTGCCTCAGGTCTGTCCTGAGCTCTTCCATGCACAAGATCATCAACCATCATAGTTTTATTGATTACCCCCCCGGGAATATCCAGTTATTTTTACTGGTCTCTTGGAAATGTGGAAAAAAGTGAATAATACCGAACAAAGTTCATTGAATAATATTGAAAAAAAATCGATTATTAACATGATAGTTTGTCATCAAATGAGGAAGAAAATGAGAGGATATAATTTATTTTTTATTACATTTTTTATGGTCCATTAATACCATTATATACTTTTTTCTGCTGAATATATTATCGACTATCTTGGACGCAAACCAGACTTTATTTTACCATATCATTCAACGTGATAGTTCGTTGTTAACTTGAAAGATAGCGGTAAAGTAGCAGTACGGGTGGGCGATAATTTTTCATTTCAAATTTATTTTTATTCGTTCACGATAAGTCCAACAGAGTAAGACTGTAAAAACAGATTGATAAAGATGTTTCAGTGTTTTAACTCTTATTTCATGTTATATACGAAAAATTAACAAATAAAGATTAGCTGGATCTATACTACATTGTAAAGTTTTTCACAGTGTAAAAATTAGGAATTGATCCACGCGTATGGCATCAAAATGATTCTAATTTTATTTTTTGCTACATATGAGTTGGAATTTTTTAGTCTTTTTTAAAAATATTTTCAAACTTCAATTCGAACAAACTGAAAATCGGGTAATTGGACGTTAAAAACCATTGGCTAAGATCGAAGATTAGAGAAAAAATATTGATCTATGATTCATGAGTTAGAGAGATGTTCATTGGAAAACCGCGCCCATTTGTATCAGCACTTTAGCGTATTATTGTGATAACGCAGGTGATAAGAGGACGATTACAATGTTTCTTGAACATTTTAACTCATTTAGTACAGCGTTGCTCATTGTGCAGTTATTACTTTATTATTGTACAATAAATTTTATCATTGATATTGGTGACGCGCGAAACGTTCGCAAAAGTAGCTCATCGTATATTAATATTTAAGAAGCCGGAAAACCAGACAATTTTTAGGAATTTTTTTTTCGGTGAAGGCATTAAATGATAATTCCACAAATTTTTTCCTTTATTAAGGCTCGGCCTTAGATAATTTTGATTGAAAAATTTTTCTAGACTCACTATATCGTGAAAAATTACAATTAATGAAAATAATTGGTATGAAACGATTGCTTTCTAAATTCTCTAGGGCAATAGCTAATAATGAGAAACGAATTTTTATTGGTTTTGATGAAAGTAAATAAAAGATAAATCCGACCTACTCGCCTCAATGCGAGTTTACAAAAATGTTTGAAAATTGAAGGGAATTTTCTGCTAAATTTTAGATTTTTCTATGAAGCCGTTCCTCAAATCATCAAACTAGTTTATTTTGCAACGACAAACAGACAGACAGACATTTGCTCAGGAGCATAAATCTAGCATGTTGGAAGACTTGAAAGTTAAATTGGATCAAAATCAGAGAAAGTCACTTTTCAGCAAAATACAATAAAAATTCGTTTCTCATTATTAGCTATTGCCCTAGAGAACTAAAGTGAAGAAAAGTAACAATGTTGCTATGTACAGCAAGATTTATCTATTTTATTAGACCAAATCGTTTGATATTATTGGATTCCTTGGATAGAGAATTTTTTATATATACATATGTAACGTGTCGTAGCATGTCTGTTATGTCTGAATTCGTAGATTTTTGGAGAGACTTCAATTCGAAAATATCGCGCGAGCAAGCGCTGGCGCTCGAGCCTCATGATCAAAGTTGGTGTGAAAGCCCGACAAGAACCTTTATCATGGTATGTATAAGAAGACTTCTTCTGTCTACTGATACCACGACCTTTATTATAGCGGATATAAGCCATATGATAGGTGATAAGAAAGACAATTTTAAGTTCTCTCTCTCTCTCCACAATTTTAACTAGTTTCGTCTTATTATTGACTCATTGTGCTGTTGTTATTTATTGTACAAGAATACTTATCGTTGCTATTAGTTCAAAGATTATTAAAAGTATTGAAAAATGGCCAAGAATGAAGAAATATTGACTGTAAATGGGCGGTAAGTATGATGGAATTCGTTATCATTCGAACAGAATTGTTGGAATTTTTCATAATGAATAATTTCGAATTTACAGAGATATTAACAATAAGAGAGAGAATTATTTGGATTGGGATGACTATTTTATGGCTGTGGCTTTTCTCTCTGCACAACGAAGTAAAGATCCATGTACCCAGGTTGGTGCTTGCATTGTTGACCAACAAAAACGAATTGTTGCTGTTGGGTACAATGGCTTTCCGAGAGGATGCAGTGACGACGATTTTCCATGGAGAAAGAATACTGATAATAAGCTAGATTCCAAATACCTTTATGGTAGGTATTTTTTTTCTTTATATCACCGACAACAAAATCCTACATGTTTAACAATTAATTACTTTTATTTCACAGTGTGCCATGCTGAAGTCAATGCAATTTTAAATAAAAATTCCTACGACGTTCAAAATTGTATAATGTACGTGGGACTCTTTCCCTGTAACGAATGCGCTAAAATGATTATCCAATCGGGTATTAAGACTGTTATTTATATGTCAGACAAGCATGACCATAAAATAGAGACAATTGCATCGAAAAGAATGTTTGATGCTGCATCAATTAAATATCGGTATGTTTCATTTCAATAGTATAAATCATTGATGAATCCTGGCATTCTTTAAAAAAATATCTTCTTACAGACAATATATTCCAAGGTCTGGACCAATTACGATTGATTTTAACGAGATAAATTGGAATGAGCAGAATCAATTACCACCGACACCTTTGAACAGGGAATGATAATTACAAGTAAAAGATTTTATTTTGCCAATCAAATGGTGGTATGGTACATGATTCAATTTTCATTTTGTTTATGATCTTAGTATGGGAGTTATGTAAAGGATTATCTATATGTACACATTTTAAGTAATTCCTTATTTAAAGGACACAATAATCGAAGTAACAAAGCTGATTCTTAACTTAAATTTGTTTGTTTGCAGATACACAATCGCATGCTGAATAAAATATCGACAAATTCTTCGGAAGATGATGCTTAAATAATTGAAAAGAAATTTTTTTAATTCCTATGAAAACACAATGTACGAATTTTTATTAATCTGGCAAAGATAACGAAATTGAGGGAAACTGAATCTGTAATCGGTATATTTTATTGGACGCGTTTGTACAAGATAGACAAATAATAAGGATCTTTTTTACTACATTTCCTGCGTGCATTAAATATAAATAAAATTCGTTTACAAATATTCAGATAGTATTAGGAGATACTTGAACATTTGGCAAAAGTCTTGTTGTCGTTATGATGAAGATTTTGCGCTGTTGACTTATGAAGCATTCGTGGGAGGCAACAATCGGATATTCATTACTGCAGTCTTATTCACACTTTTTATGTCGTGCCCAAAAGCACATTTTAGTTGTTAACCAGTCGTAGAAAAGTGTTATCTTTATATCATGTTGAAGTCTCGACACTTGAACAAGAGATAGTATTTTTTCTTACAATACAACACTCGTCGATTGCTTTGGAAAATTCATTCGTCTGTACCAGTTCACTACAATTATTAACAGTTTGTGTCACACTGTACGAAATCTATTTATGAACGACAATTGAAAAGGATAGTGCTTCTACGCTGAGGTGATATAGTCTTCGGTGAAGATTGGAGCAACTAATATAAACTATTTTCCTTCATAAAACAGTTATTCCAACAATATCCTGTACTGTACAATTTGTCTCCATTCCTCGATAATATACGTTATTATATCGAAAGTAATTTAGGTAATTTAAAAGTCCCGTTTAAGTTTATTAACTTAATTACTGAGACTTATCTTGGTGATTCATGATTCTGGTAAATGCAATCCATCTCTGACATATCAAACAGAATAAATCGTAAGTCAGTATTATAATATATTCGCTATTTTTATTGTGCCTAAATAATACGCATTTTCATCTAAATTCCTGGCAACAACATGCCTATTTGAGCATTACTGACAAATATTAGAGCTCCAACCTAAACGTAGATTGATAGATTGATTTGAGGGGAACAAAATGCCGATCTGAATGAAAGCATGATACAAAAAAATCGTTATGCGATTTAACGTTCATCACTTTAATAAACATCTTAATAGGGCGACATATAAGATTTTCATTACACAGTGTAAAGTAATAGTCCGTATGTCTTCGATAACGGACATGTCTGATACAATTTGCAGTGCTCGTACGAACATCGACAGACTCTACACAGTAGAGTGCCAAATTAGGCATCGATGAAGAAAGTATTACACTTGTAGAATGTTATTGTTGCTGTTATTGTAGAGCGTATGAACGTAAACAAGTCTTATCTCCGTTTATCGTAATCAATTGTCCCCATCCATCCCAGTTTCGCACGCGCACCCTGTACACAGATACAGCTCCACACATTCCGTGGGATTCTTTCTCTCTTTTCTCTTCACTTTCTTTTGAAGATTTGCCATTTTTTTCTTAAATATCCGAGCGCTTAAAATCGCTTGTTACGATTATTATCAATTGAACATAGATAATCAATGTCCTTGATATTTCATTAAAATTCCCGACTACGCCATATCGACAATGCTTGTTGCATGTCGTATTCATCAATTTATTAAGATTGTTTATCAGCACACTGTCTCAAAAGCACTATTTGCACTTCAATGCAAAGCTTTGTTGAATCACGCTCAATTTCATTATCTCCGCCAATTGATAATTGCCTTTCTTTTTCTCACTGTTCCTCTATATTTTTTTTATTTTATTGAAAAAATTCTAGTCGTATCTTTACGCGCATTAACATTGATCAATGTTCTTGTGGCGTTGCTCCACCTCTAACTACATCAAAGATCGCAAACGCAATCACAAGTGAACTCAAGCCACGATCAGTTCTTAATTGAGTTCTCCTTGTCCTGATGATTGGCAGTGACCTTCGGCTCTGGAGGTCTGAATGCAGTCGCGTAAGGAAAACGTTTATGAGACTTTTCTATATAATCTTCTACTGCAGCCTCGCATGAACCAAAGTCATTATTGCGAAGGGCTTCCAGCACCCTCGTGCAATTCTTCAGATTGACGGCCTCGAGACCATCGAAACTGGTAACCAGTGAGAGAGCTTTTACCTGAGCGGTGGGATCGAGTAAATACAACATTCTTCCTGCTTGCAGCAGATGCGGCAGAGAATTGCTATTTTTCTTCAGGAAGTCAGCATTGAATTGGACAGCATCTGTGCTTGAGAATATCTCACTTGTCTGTCGTTTCACTACTTCAGCGACAGCGCCCTCGAGATGCTCAGCTGCGGTGTGTCGAAGGAAACGCACCAGACACGAGTGGAGATCGGGATTATTTGAGTCCAAACGATGAGCTCGCTTGATAGATTGCAGCATTAAAAGAGTTTTGCCTGTAAATATAACGAAACAATTTAATATTGTTAACAAAATATCATTATTTTAGTTACAACAAGATCAGTAAAAAGGCTCACCCTTGCGGAAATATATTTCAAATGCCATCAAATGAGTCTCTATTCTATCGGCTGCCAGATTTTGCAGAGGCTGCAAGAACTTTGTAGCCTGCTCCAAAGGATCTTCGATCTGCAATTCAAATACAAATTAAACTATCCCGCCAATTTAGTAATTTATGGAGAAATGAAATGAACTACAAACCCTCTCGAGTTTCTCCGGGATCAATTCGTCCAGCGTGGGTTGTTCAAAGTCTGGATCAGCCTGCTGTCGTGACTTGTTATGCTGCTCCCTCTTCTCTTGAGCCTGAGCAGCCTGCTGCCGTTCGAGTTCAGCCTTTCTGCGCTGCTTCCGCTGCTTGTTCCTCAGTTTTTTGAGCTCTGATGGTGCGAGATTTTCTGTAATCAAAAAGAAATAAAATTAGAGATAATGGGAAACAATAAAGTGTAACAATACGTCTTTTACACTTTCACTCTTCAATATTCGGTGTAAAAAAAAATTTTTTTTTATTGTCATTTTTTACTTTCTTCAATAGACTAATAAACTAAACCAATAAAGTCGTTCAACAATCCTCTGTGTATACTAATTGTTGATGTACTAAGCAAGGTTAACGATAGTTTCCTACGACAATGCCAAAGTAATTGAGTTTAAGTTTCACAAACGCCCTTTCTTTAAGCTACTACCACCACCTTCCTGACACGGATATCGCTCATTATGAGCAATGGTAGACACACGTTTAACACGTGATCCAGTCTCACGTGCAATTTGTACCTATGCTAACGCTCCAATTCCAAAGGATTTAAATCATATGTTTTAATATTAACGAGACACGAGAGGAAAAAAATTGAAATATCAACGCTACACTGACTATTGCCCTATAACAAATTCATTCTGCTCAGTGGACATCAACAATTTAATTAGCTCGCATTAATTCGGGGCGTTATAACATAAAAACTCACGCACCCGCGCACTTTCCAATTATGTAAGGAATATTCCAAAGCTTTATTATAACGTGCTAGAATGGCCAGCCAACGAGCTATGCTCCGTAAATTCGGATGGATTTACATGCACGTACAAATGTTAGTCTTGATGTATAATACTCTCCAGTGCATAGACATGAGGTATTTTTAAATTCGACTCTTCCTGAACAATTTTTATTACGTAACGAACTTGGTGGATTCTCCCGATCGGCGTGTAAGCGTTGCAAAACATATGTAAGCGATATCACGTTTATTCAATCTCTCACTACAATTTCTAAATCCCAACAGCGCGACGGATAATATACACACGTGGTGTTTTTACGTGTATATACGTCGAGTTTCTTTCATGATACTCGCAGAGCTTCATGAAAAAATAAATTGAATAAAATGAAGGGAATAATAATAAGCAGAAAAAAAATGAATTAACTATGTGATACAGATCAATATTTTCCTTGAAACCTTGTGAGAGCCAGTAACACCCGTTACTCAGGGGCGTCGTCAAGAAGATAAATTAATTATCAATCAATATGCAAGATCAACTGCGTTATATTTCATCCTTGATAAAATGGACCTTGCACGCTACAAGAGAAATGTCGAGCGAACAACGCAGCCTATCAACGCCCATAGGAGCTTGATGCAAATTCCACTATACAACACCATGGATTATGCACGATGACCCGCAGTAATTCGCACGCGATTGCACAATCGTGATCCATCGATCTCTCTCACCTCGAGCCCGGCGGCATCCGGAAGGACCTGAGGCGTGTTTGCCAGGATTTATAGTGAACATGACAACGTTATCACTGGATAAAAATCCAAGTTGCACTGCTTGAATGATACCTCTAATAAATAAACTCATTTTTACTAGTCTAGACTTTCCCATGAAACTCTCTTGACTGACTAGACACTTTTTTTTTGGGAATCAGTTCAGATCTAGATGTAATACGTTGCTGTGTATGTGTGTGCATGGTGATTATTCAGGATCTCGTGAGCGCGATTATCAGAGTGAGGTCGAGCCTCTCATGCGCTTTAACAAGATGCCAGAGCAATCGACAGGATTTTCAATTGTGTCGAAGGCATGCAAACAATATTTTTTCCAACTTTCCCCAGTCTCTTTCTCTCATGTCTCTCTGAGAGTGCAGTCACTCGAGTTAAACTACAATGCAACCACGCCTTTAATCCATCTCCTATGTATATCTGATACTGCATCATGTATTATGGCCTACTCGCTTTGCGATTTTCATTGCGTCCCCCTTGTCTTGTGAAATCCTTTTACAAAGGCATCAGGAGAATTGATCATACGTCTATAATTACGTTAATTCGTGACGAGACACAGAGACCCGAGGTTCTGACACTTTGCATACGCCTTGAATCCCTCTGTTGATGCTGGTGCTGTTGCTGCTGCTCATTATTATCACGAAGAGACAAAGTTAAAATCTGTCGTATCATCATGAAATATAATTGCAATTGCACAAGTCGCTGGTCGTATTTCTGAGTAATCCCGATGGCGTGAAAAGGGAGATGGCGAGGCAAGGCCAGTGAGTGCGAAGGATCCTCTCGTGTCAAATGTAGTCATTAGTTTCTGCAGAAAAAAAAAATCATAAAAGAAAGATAAGTTTAATGACAAGCGGCTGCTCTGGCCTTTGACCAACTTGGCGGGATATCCGCAGCACGACCATGCAATCATAGAACCCCTTTACGCAAAAACACGAAGCGTAATTTTTGCTTTTTTTCCTTTCCCTATGCTACTTCATACTGGATTTCATATGGATTCTGCGGATGATAATTGCATCCTCTTGAACGATTTATCAACCGTCTCTCACTGAACAACATCCGATGACTTGCGTCAAACGAGTGTAATGCATTCAATAACTGCATTCGATTGAGTAATCGTTCCGCGGTGCTTCTTAGAACGATTACTATATACGCGCGCGCGTACGTGTATATGCGATGTAACCCCATTTGTCTCGTTAAATAAGCGGAAGTCGTGCGTTTGTTACGCTGGAAAAATGCCTGCAAGGCGTCTCTCTCATTGAACACTGACATACTCAAGATAAATTCCATTTTCAATGAGGCGAGACACTTATTGCTTAATGATGCAAAAGCAAGAGTGGGTGGATTATTTATACCACTGTTTGTGAGAATTTGAAATATCTCATTTTGCGTCATTCAATTGATTTCCAATGATCTGCTGTAAATGAATAGGAGACAATATATAGTGAGACAAGACTCGTTATATCTCTTTGATGCTGAGAGATGAACATGAATTTCACTCTTGTTCATTTGGAAAAGCATGGACCTTCTCTGCACCAACCGTGAGAGAGTGAGATGTCCATGTAATTTCTGCGGTCGTGCAATACGATAAGACCCACGCCACCTCCAACCGCAATGATCCTCTTATACGATTCTTGACGGTTTACTCTTGGTTTCTAGCAGTTTTATTTCATAATCCGTCCGTGAAATAACGGTCCGTCCTTTTATCATTAGGAGAAAAAAAGAGTCACAGAATAATTTCCTTCCACAAGAAGCAACGAGAAGGCTGAGTGACATAGGGAGAGTAAATGATGAATTTAATTACAGTTGAGTCATGACACAATGTCAGTCAATTTTCATTATATATTCAATTCAATGGTTAATAATGAGAATTTAAAAAATGATGATGATGATGATGTTAATTAGTCGGTGAGTAATGTATGGATATTTGTGGAGTAATTGCAAATGAATTTTCAGCGATGAGTTGGTTCGCTGCCAACAAAAATCCATGATGACTTGTTGCAGATGGCCGAGCAGGGTAAAACGGTGAAAACAGCATCATTATAAATGAGCCGTGTATGAAAGTGGAAAATGAGAGTCTAGAGAAATAGACAACTATATGGGATTAACGAGTTTAATATACACATATGTATACCGGGGACTTGTATGATTCATATATATATAAATATTATCAAACAAGTCTTTCTCGGTCACACCAGCTCGACTTCCATTCCAATACTTTTTCCGACTCTTAAATGACAAACTGTCAAAATAATCACGTGCAAACCCGTATATACATATGTATATTTCACAAACCCCATCATTCCAAGTATTACTACACTATCAATTATACTATTCAATTATCTGGAGCAGCCGCAAAAACTAATCTTACCACTTCACATAAAGTCCCACAGGAATTTTAAATTCTCAGTAATTACTCTGCAAGGCAGAGAGTCTTGCAATATCCCAATTACGGTATTTAGAAGTTTATCGATACTGCAACGATACGAATGGGAAACATTACAATGAATTGGCGGCACCATCAAGTCTTTGTGACTTTATACCAAGTCAAGATCTTGCGGCAGAATAGATATACATCCATATACAGCATCGTCTCTAGTGATCAAGCACGATATCGGTTCAGTTGCCAGCCGCATAGACCAAGATATCTCGCCCACGTGTCTATATCTGAAGCAGTGCGGCGTGTGGTGAAGGGTGTGTACAACGGTGCACCACATCGGGCCACAAAGTGCACAGGCTAGGCGTGGCCCACACTGCTAGCAGCTTTGCTGGAGAAATAAGAAAGGAATCGACCGTACAGTCATGACTATCGACGAGTTGGAAAGGCCTTTACCAGAAGTAGAATGCACGACGCCACCGGAATGTTAACTTCCCATGCTAATTCATGTGTGTGGGGGTTTGCACCAGGCGATTTGAGTAGGACTATTCGCCAGTGAGAATGTAAGATGAAGAGAGGAAGAGAAAAGAATTGATTTCCAACGGCGATTACTCTAGATTGAGTACAAAGACATCGACGATCGAAAGAAACAGATCCGGGAACACGACAAGGTCACCATCGTTGGCTCCCAGTAGCAATTTTATATCCTCACTTAACTACTCCGATGGCTTTGATTCTCTACAAAAAAAGATTTTAATAGGAATAACCAGGTCAACGTCACCTGGAGCTTCAAGGATGTGTGAAGGACGAATGCATAGATAATGCAGAAAAGTGGTTTTTATGATCAACTGGAGACAACTGGTCCTGGACTAACGAGCGAAATGACAACGACAAATTATTATCCGGCTGTCAGAGCAAAAGAAAAGTGTATTCTCGCTTGGTGGAGCAGTGACTGCGGTAAGAAAGCGCCAGGGAAAAAGAAAGAGAGACCAGGAACTGACTGAAGACGAAATTCACCGACGTGAATTCACGTTGGCTTGGATTCCGTCACGGTAGCTGATGTGGAGACTGGCTGGACTTATAAACATCACTGTGGCTATATAGTTTGCCATGCAAAAGAAACAGATCCTGCTTCCTTATCTCTGACGAAATAAATAGTATAAACCAACGCATAAATATAGCGAATAAAAATCCACATGCAGAGTGGACGAAAAAGAAAAGGACATAATTGGTCTCACTCGGGTGAAACTATTCAAATGCGATTGCTCGATCAAAACATCCGGTAAATTAATTTTAATGGACAACGCATCAGACAGTCGTGGCCACAAATTTCTTTCAATAATCGTATTTCAGTCTCGAGTAGGCTCCTGAATGAGAATAAACGTCAGAGGCGCCAGCCATCCACGCATAATGAGAACCGAGAAAATGCGGGCAAGGTGATGGAACAATAAACGAAATCGTGTTGAGCCTGAGAGAGTGAATCAGCAAGTCGTGACTGTTTATCGAGGTATATGATGATGATGGTGACACTTTCGCCGTGCGAACCATTCGCCCTCCGCGATTTTAGTCTCTCATTTTCACCTCATGTTCCTCGTCCTCCCTACAAGGTCATTGTTCGCATGAACATACGACACAAACGAGAGCCATGGAGAATACCTGATGTCAATATACTATTCAATTTCTAATTTCACGCGTGGAGTTGAAGTCACAGAGGAAAGTTCGCAGGAAAGTAGTGTTTTATTACACACATCCTACTTCCACTTTTGTAAAATAAATTTCACAAGAAAATCGTGCTTTTTTTTATTCATTGAAAGTTTCTTAGATCAATTTGGGATTCGCTTCAGCAAGACAATTTCAATGTCTCGCCTGAAAGTGACATTCCTGTTTGGACATTCATGGAGAAGTGTACGCAGATACATGCATACACCTTCTGAGGGAAAATTCGATCGATCGAGAAACGATTTCCATAATAGCACGTGCGCATCGTAGATCGAAAACAGCAATAAGAAGAACAACTCAGAGTGTCCCGCCTCTTCCGGTGTGAACTTTCAATCAAGTTCTCCTAAGCAGCCATGATCTTGATATTATAAACTCTGTGCTCCAGTTCTCAAGGCAGAGAGTTTCATGTCGTCTAATTATGATAACAGTCACAGTTGCAGCCCGAGAGAACGATGAATGAACAGCACCAGCTTCGTATTCACGAGGCGAGATAATTTCCTAGGTGTGAGAATTATTCAGAAGACTGAATCGCAGTCGCGATGCAAGACAATGTCGCTGGGAGGTTTCGTCGAGGCGAGAGGGAAACACAAAGAATCGCAGATGCACTAATTACCAAATGAATTAAGTCTGCCAAGTGCGCGAAAGCTCAACGATCAAGCATGAAAAGAATGAAATAAATTGCATGAAGAGAGATCACATCAGTGAACAATGGCTGGGAGCGCTTACAATTCTTCACCTTGCTACAGATTTGTCACTGCTTTCTCCACTTGTTTCGACAATAAAAACAATCGTGAAGATGTTTTGCATTCGCAGCAGGCAAGGTGCAGCAGCAAACAGATACATCACATAAACATCTGTACACGTGTCTCTCACGACTATGGAAACTCCCAGGCAGTGATACTCGTGTCTAGAAATAAATGTCGATGCTGCCTGCGAGGGACTCTGTGATGAGATGATGACTCTGCGGTCTGTCTTCGACGTCGTGTAACATCTAGGAAATCCAAGGAACCTCTGGCCGACCTTGCCGATGACTCAGGTGTCTGTCGTGAAGTCCAAGATGAATGAACGTACTTAAAATAAAATCTCCGGAGACCAGTGAGATTCTAATGAAATCACGTCTCTCGACGATGATGACGTTTTTTTCTTGCAGACACATATTGATGGACTCTGCATCATGCTTTGGTCAAAGATGACCATGCCGTCATGAGCCAAGTAGTGACGTATGTGAGAATACCGTCGATGAGAGAAGAAATTACGTGGAAGTCCTGGAACTACGCATAGCACTAGTTTGTAGGACGCAGCAGTCCCGGGAATAGGATCAATCGATCGAGCCAAGTTTGGTAGCTCTGGAGGAGTGTCTGTCCTTCAAGATGCAGCACGACGAACAAACTTCTATTCAAAGACGTGATTCATAGTCGCACGTGTCATGACTGATTGATGTAAACTCGACGATGATCTGTATCGTCGCATTAATAACCATCAAAGGAGCATACAATCAAAACACTTTGTGCTCATCATCAATATGCCTCTATGTTTCAAAACAAGTTAACAATAACTGTTCACAGTCCAATCAATATGTGTGCGTCATTTCTATGTCCAATAATTGGGCTTGATCAATTGAATCAGAAGAATGTGCAGGTCGCTCCAAGTCAAAATTCATTTTCTTTTTAAACTCAGCCTCCTGAACGAATTCTCTGCATCAACCACGACCTTCAAGCACTCCTGAGTAATATTTCACCGACGACCCAGTTGAACCGACCTCGAGTGCACGGTGCGGCAGCTGCTTTTGGAGTTCCAGTTGACCTGAAATAATTCCCAGAGAAAAAAAAAACGAATTAAACAGTAACTCATGATTGCTCTTTATCGAAGGACAATTTTGCAGTATTATAGTCGATAGTAGTACGTTTGCTGTCGAGGTGTGATATCAGCAGTAGGGATAGCAATAGGAAAGGTATCTCCAGGGAGGACAGAGACGGGAGAGCAAATGAATAGAGGAGGGAGAGGGCACAGAGGCCAGCTAGACACGCGGTATATCGCGTCAGTCAAAGTCGAGTATCCGTTGAATATTAGCGCGGCGAAAAAGCCGCTTTTCTATAAAGATCCTCGTGCTAGTAATACACTTAGCATCTATCCAGCCGTGCATCTGTCATCGTTGTCATCCACTGGTGGAGCCGCGCACTGGGGGAGACGCGCATGGGCCGCCGGGAGACGTCGTGAATACTACAAGTGCAGTGGGTGCATCGTCGTGCTTGACCAGTTGCGTTATGGGAGTCAAGAGAGGACGGGTCGCATCAGCAGCGCTTCTCTGTCTTCATTGAGCTTTCCAGATGTAACGCTCCAAGTTCCAACGCTCACCTGACAATTTATTTATGTGCCAGAGGAGTCAACGAGTGTCGAAGATAAATCTGCAAGCTTGTGCATAAGCATTTCAGCCAAAAATAATCGTGAGTGTCCTGGATATTTGTCTTTTATTTGATGGGAAGTCATCGCCTTCTTGATATTCTTTTGTATGGGGAGGGGACAAATTAACCATTGAATAAGTGTAAATGTCAACGCTGTCTCTGGTCGGACATACAGACGTAATCGTCACTCTACAGCATGTATGCAAATCGAGGAAAAACGGTACCCGCGTTACTTTTTTTTGCCGTACGACCGGCAAACACCGGGAGAACGATTATATAGAGTCACGGTAACGGTACGGTGAAAGTCGTAAACGTCATTGCAGATATGTGTATCGTTACCGGTCGACATGAATTTATTGAGTTTGGTCATTGTCATTGTAGTCGATTGATCCACTCCATAACCAGTTGATCAATCATTTGCGTTTTGTCGTCGTCAAGGACAGCTCTGTGACAATTATGCTAAACTCTGGAACCAAACTATGTAGTACGATGCCTGAAACAAAAAGCTTGTCTATCAGAATCTAATTTTTAAAATCCAATTCATGATAAGAAAAACATTTTAGGATAAAATAAATGATTCACACGACTTTCTTTTGCGTCTTGTTGGTAACTCATGATCAATGATAACCTATCTGGCTAGAAGAAATATGTAGAATTAGGTATTAATTCCAGAGACACGACCGGAAGTTAGACGTTAGTCTGCACGCGTCGTCGCTGCACCCGTGGAAAATGCTTTCACGATTGCATTGGCCGCCGTGCGTACGTGCACGAAGCACATACATGTATATATATTCAAAGAGAGATACTCTGAAAGAGTGGCCAAGTCTCCCTGTAAACGTCAATCGATCTCCTCTACCTTGTTAAAATAATAACTCTGATTTCCGCCTATCGCCAAACCAAGAGTGTGCGTGCCTCTCTCAATTGCAAAACTTTGGACTTCCGGCTTTAACGAATTGACGCGTTCGCTTGATCTTCGAAGATAAAAGCCACTTTAATTGCACCCAAGTACCTTCGGACCACGTTCCTAATGAGCCTTGCATCTCTGTATCTGTCCACACGTGCTTTCACTAGTAGTCATGTTTTGGCGATTAAAAAAAATCGTGAAAAAATGCAAAGTATACGAAGAAAGATTATTGAATTCTCCTTCAGAAGAACACGCACAGACTACCCACTTGATTCAGACGAGTCTGCTGATTGAGCGCAAATTGTTGAGCGACCCAAGAAGATTGCTGGTCAGTTTTTTCTGTGACGTTTTACTATGCACCGGCGTACAAGCAATTATATTATTACGTCTTGTAGAAGACGCTGCAAAGACTATCGCCCTTGCTTCATTTACCTCACTTTCTGAGTCATTATTTATTATTGAGCAAAGAAAAATGAATAATATCAATATAACAAAGCTGAGAAAAAAACTGCATCCTATCTATACAATCTTCATTTGAATTACCTACTCATCGTTGATTGTATTTGGAAAATCCCAGAGAAAAAAAAAAGAATAAATCAAGACAACCGTACTGATGACGATATTGGTTTGCAGTCAAGCGTCGGAAGTCGCAACTGCTTATCACGTTACATAATTGTCTATTTTATACTCCTTCGAACATAAGAAGCCAATGTTTTGCAGTGAAAGTCACATGATTCGATACTTTGGCAACCCATTACAATACGAGATTGTTCTGTAGATCATTATACAGCCCTGATTGCCTGTCAAGTCCATTTTGCATTGTGCTGTACATATACACTGTCGGTTATATTATATTTTTTTCGACTTCATAAATAGACCGACTTATGGAAGGCACTAACGATCAACTACCTTGGCTATATTTACAGCACATGTTTATTTCTTTGTTTTTTTTTTTTTTTTCATGAATAATCAGAATTCGAATAAAAATAGCTATAAAGCTAGGGTGTGGTGAAATAAATCGGAGGCGAGAAACGATAGAGCCTTGGCTCGACCTCCAAGAGTTTGTGTGTTGAACGAGATATCTCTTTCATAGTCCTCGTCGTTGCTGCTATTAAATCGCAATGAGAGGCCATGGGGGTTACATGGAGCGTGGGAATGCGTTCGAAAGCATACGATAGGGCGGGCAAAATAGTATATATGGGAATGCAGAGCAAAAAAACTGTTGAGCTACTCTGAAACATACAGGTAAATCCCAATCGCCGGATGTCCCCGAATGATTCATAGAGTATATCAAGCAGTATAAAAGCACAGCGACTGATTGACCACCGTCAGGGTCTCGAGGGACTTTCCAGCGGTGAAGAAACGATGCTTGACATTCCCACAAATGGATTGAACTCTTAATGTCAATAAGGAAAAGTAAACGGTTTGTGACTCGATTAAATAATACTCACTAATTGCAATCAATTGGCAATCATGATTATCGAGATAGTGTCTTAATTTAAAATTGCACAATTGATTATTACTGTCATAATCAGATAATGGGAGATCAATTGATTTTTTTTCTTGATGTTGAAGAATTTCGTGAAATTACAGAAAATTGCTCTAGAGCACGTCTTGTCAGCACACACATGTCTGCAATCACTTGACACCCTGACCACTTGCTTCAGTGTCTATATATCTGAGTTCTGTTTGCCTCTGTAACTGTTTATATTTACCGAGTGCGAAGGCAAACGGGTTAATACCATGAGAATGCTTGTGTATATGTATTATATAGGACGTTTGCTATGTTATGACCAAATTAACAGTGTGGTGAGAATTATTAGCATGTGTCACTCGGCCAAATTGTACGTTGAATTCCACAGTTTAAAAACCTAAACAATGAGCAAGAGTACGTGGAAAAAATATATAAATGATTTCATCATCAGTAAAAAAAAATGAATAAATAAATAATTAAAATGAAAAAGTTTTATAGTCACGTATACATGTGTGATATAAACTCGAGAAGATAAAGCAATTGGCATAACTGGGCAAATTATTATTTCGCCTGCGTCGCAGTCACGAATTTACTAATTGAATTAGCCGTATATCGGAGAATGCCAATGGTGGCCGATATCCAAGCGAACGGGAGCGTAATTGCTCCGCACCATTGGAATTAGGCCGTTAACCTTGTCTGGTCGGGCACTTGCTAGCTGACAAAAAAAAATTGATTCGAAACCGGTATTCAGCACGACCTGTCTCTCTGCTCTATTTCTGTAAGGAAATATAGTATTGAATAAAATGTTTTTACATTGCCTATAAACCAATCGCCCCCCACACGCCTGTGGGTGTCATCGAGACCATTCATATATAATAAAACACTCACGAGGCTTATTTGACCATGACAAACCACTTCCGAGAAATTTGTTTACATACATGAAAACAAGATTGCAAATCAAGAACAAAACACATTTTCATTGTCGTTCGAGGGACACTATATCAAGTGGCAATTACAGCAGTAGCAGCAGCGATCACTCAATATACAACTTCAGCTGAACAATTCAAGTAATTGGATGAAGAGCATCAAGAAAGAAAGAGAGAAGGCGAATGCTGTAACTCAGATTGCCCCGAGGCGATTGGGATGAACGAGACGAGCAGCACATTATGCAAGCATAAGCGTGCTGCCTCGATAGAGCAGAGCCGGTCATTGCCAAGGTATTCTGCTTTAGCTTCCGTTTATATTTCTCTCGAGACCAGGATGTACAATTAACCATTTTTATATAACTCATTTTTTTCCTAGTTTTCTGTAGATTCTATCATGCCGTCGATTATGTCGTCGGAGTCTTCGGTAATTGTTCATCGTGATATACGAGACAGTTTGATGACAAGATGTGTGTGGCTTAGGTATTAAAGGAATAATTGATGCTGCTCAAGAGGAAGAAAATTGATTTTTTACGAGACGATCATTGTTTGTGTCGGTTATAGCAGTCCAGTCGAGTCCATATAGCGAAAGTGTAGCATCGAATGGGGAAAGTTATACAATAACGTGATATAAGAGGAGAATGCCCGTAAATTTTCTAAATACTGACTCTCTAACTGCTATTACACGGACATTCTTGTCGCTTTTGTCAAGAATAACAACGGACAAATCGAATAATGTCCTTTGAATGAGAATGCACGAACGTGCGTGATACACAACAATTTGAGAAACACGTTGAGGCAATCGTCGGTGTAACTATAACGAAATTAAATAACTCTCCAAGTCACTTGCATTATAGTATATGTTACAGAATTATCTTAACCATATGCGCCTTTCAAAATACAATGAGCCTGTCAATTATTTTTCATTTTCCCTGCATGGACAAAGACATTTGTTCTGCTCGAGTAGATTTACAAAATCATTCTTAGCCAATGGTCATTATTGACATTCATGTATGGCGTCAGATAGGACTGTTCCCTTATTTAAAAAATGAATCAATAGATATTTCAATTTATCCATCATGTTTGTCCTCTCTGTGGAAAATAGTGTCACAGGATTCCCAATATATTCCACTCGGAGGGGCAATTAATTGTCGTGATTTTCCGTGACAATGTTGTCAACATTCTGTCAAACGATTTAATTAATTGAGAGATGACTGGCGAGAAAATGCAACACATCCGACTAGAAAAAAAGAAGCGTCATAAATGAGGTAACGAGGTGATGTGCTGTCTCGCATACGTGACGAAAATCTGAAATCAGAGTATGTAATGGGTTTCGTTAAGTATCCTTTTGTGTAACTGACTGAAACATGCAGTCGTACAATAGACACTCATAAATAGCAGTAAATTATTCGCCACAAAAGTTGAAAATGATGTTAAAAAGAGAATTCGCTACGTTTCTTCGCCTTTCAAACAACATTGGGCTAGAAGTGTTCTACACGTTCTAAATATCCTTTTTCGGAGCTATATAGTCCTTTCAGGCCCTCTCCCCCTCAGGAAAAATAGTATAGCGCAAGTGAAAAGTGTTGAAACTGGCCAGACACACCCCGGGTCACGTTGGCCTTTCACTCTCACGTGCCACCAAGCAACTAAACTTGATATATTTATTTCGTTTAATCTTTCCGACTTTTCACCATCACCATAATTCGACAGACACGGCCACCAAAGTCCAAGGCCTAAGTATGGACTGCATGATTAAGAGCGATTGAAAAAAACTAATTTTGAAACAATAGAGAAGGCAAGACAAGAATGTGTTGTGTAGAATTAAATTGAAGCAAAAAAAAAGTTCAACTCATTCGAGCCGTCAATAGTTATAGCTTGAGCCTAAATACTATCATCGACCAAGTCATTCATCTATCTAATCAAGATTAATTGCCGGAGTTGATGAAAAAAAATATGTAATGAAAGACACTAACAAAGCTTAAAATAATTGGCTCAGTTATTACCAAAACAACGGCGAGGGCAACTGCCTTCTAAATTGCCGGAGAATTGGTAAATTAATTTGAAAATCAGTAGTACCAAATCACTCTATAGACATTGAGAGATAGGGCGGGGACGTTGATTTTGCAAGAGCACACGACCATGCTCTCTGTTTCATGGTTCGTACATTGGAATACAATTGGAGACTTGGCTCAACTCTTAGGTGGGCGCAAAAGAGAGGGCGTTATACATACGGCAGTAAGTTGGCGTGAGACAATCGTGAGAGAGTCTGCGGGAGGACAAATAGCGAAGTGAAACGAAGCATGAACGGGGACAAAAGCCAGTTGGTCCTTGTGCGATTTCAGAAATGGCTGAGATACTTCCGGCACGAGGAAGCATCCATGAAAATGACAACGCCCTCGAGACTAAGTTCATTTCTGTGTTTCCGGAAGCATACTTACAACTTGCTGAGGTGTACAACCACAAGACTATATGAGAATTTGTTTTCAAGACGAGACCACTATATACCATCTTTGTCGATTCATTTTAAATAGAAAGTTTGGATTAGTTTACACTTCCTTTTCTGATAAAGCTGCACTCGAAAACCCACGTTTCAAGTAGGAAGTGTGTCCCAACAAAAATTAAAAGTAAAAGGACAAACTTTCTTTGATCAATCACATCACCCGGAACTCCATCCCATGATAGATATCCCATCATAATCACTCCTAATAATATCTCTCATTCTCTCGGATTATAATTAACATCATAATTGTCCAGAGTTGAGAGGCCCAATTCCGGCTACTTCCTCCATTCGCTATCATATCAATCGTGTATAGCTTTCGGAAAAGTACCTCGTAAAGGCGTCCTTGAAGGGACCTCACGCTGTGGGAAAGGTGGTGAAAACGTGGCGCAGTCACGTGTCTCGTGAGCAAGCGAGCTAGTCGAGAGTTGAGCTCGACACTGAGAATTACAATCTGTTTTCGCCAACTCTTTTACACACAAGCCTTCAATTCAGGTTGTTGACATCATGGCTGTTTTTTTTGTCGTTGTTGGAGGCACTCCTGTGTTTTTCACACTTCTTTACCCTCTTAGTAAATACATCATCCTGAAAAATTGGAATAACATTAAGCAAGAGATAAATTTCTTCAGAGATCAAGCGACACTTTAAACTTTCATGACAGTAATAAAATGTGAATGGGTGAGAGAACAATAGTGACAGTTTTACGCCTGTCTCTGTAGACCCAGGTGTTTTACGAGAGAACCTGTTAGATCGCATAGTTAATTACTAAGTACAGTGGTCCAATCCAATAAAGGCAAAAATCTCATTTACTTCCAACATTGCATTAAAAAAGACAACTCACTCGATGTTGATTTGCACACAGAGAGTCTATTGGTATTTAATCCTATCTCTATTACTATAATTAATAAAATTAATTGGTCATCAGATAATTGCTTAAAAGCATCTCATTGTACTCGGTGTAGCCTCGCCAATGAGTTTGCAATTGGAACTGTCATTCTTCGTAGCTGATTATGCATGCAAATTAATTTATGAAATCAGTCGAGGGCGCGTTTCATTCGTCAAGTCTCGTGAGAAATGAAACGGGACAACCGCATTCTGATCATTTAGTCAATTTCCGCAACCAACGTCTCAGGCAGACGCAAATATACATCACGAGCACGAGATATAACCCATTGCCTGCAGGTCTCCAGGGTGTACCTCGACTCAACGTCATTATCGGCGTTGGTCCATACTCCGGTGACCCGTGAATGTTTGTCGACCGTTCACTGATGGCCGCGAGGGAAAGGCGTGGCTGCCTATTATATAGCATTCCGTATATCAAGACCAACGAATTCTAAATCGTTCGAAACTATTTAGAGTATTAGTTGGATCTTGATTGACAGAAAATAATTCAATTAAATTATTTAATCAACATTTTTTCCTTTTTACTAGTTTTTTTCCCTATCCTTTCGTCGAGCGAAAGCTCAATCGTTCCGCACTGAGAAATCACGTGCTCCGTCACGCTGCGACTGGATGCTTTCCTTGTGAAAATAGAATATAAAAATAGAGTTGACGTCAACGATACTCGTGGCTCAGTAATTTAGTCTTGATATTAATCACCGTGAATATAAGATTAGATCTCATATAAAAAATGTTTATTAAATTGTTTCAGATGGCCTGGAGCATCTTCAAGAAGCTGCTGCTAGTTCATTTAGCCATCTTGACGACTTGCACCCTGACATCAGCGACGGACCATCAAAAGAGACACGTCCAGCCGAACCATTATGTGCAATCACAATCAACCTACGATTGGGACGAGTCTGCGACGAAACCTGAACGAAGGGTGAATCATGGCTTGATGGGTGGTCACATGAAGGTCGAAACAACAACGACACGAGAAACCGAGCAAGAAGACGACGAAGCTAAATGGGACGATGGTCTATTCCTGTCTTCAGCTGGAAATGGCAAGGAAAAAAAATCAGGTCGTGATGAGGATGACGACAAAAAAACGCTTGCTCAGCAAGTAAAGGAGGGCAAGTACGGTCTAATTCAGAACGAGATTTATCCGACTAAGCCAAAGAGACCAGGGATCATCAGTTACCTATCAAATCCCGAAGTCCCCAAGGATAATGCAAAGAACTTGGGAGGATTGGACAAGGAAGACATCTGGTTGGCCGAGAACCACATGCTGGTGTTGAGAGGTGGGAGATTTCCTGATCACGAGACTGAAGAACCGACCGGAGACCTCCAAGGCTGGTCACCAATCGATGACTATCAGGCACCAAAGAGGCAGGTCAGGATCCCATCGCAGCCGAAAGTACCACCGCCCTTCCCTATCCAACTCACTGACAATGGTCCGATCAAAATCCTCGGGACAAACGAGACGTCGGACAGTCGTGAAAATGGATCCCAATGGATACCAGAGGATTTGATTCCTTTTAATGACACATTGGTAGCGCCAGATAACAGCCAGGGCAATGCTACAAACAGAGAGAATAGTCAGGGTGATAGAAGGACAAAATCGGGATCAACTCTAGGTGGAATAGTTGGACCATTCTTTCCGGCTTTACCTCCCGGCGCAGTATTTGTACCACCGCCTAATAATCAAACTGATTACGACGAAGACGATCAGTCTATTTACTATCCACCTCCCTATAGCTTCAAGTACAGTCAGGACAATTCAACGGCAGTGCCACCTGGACCACTGGTGCCCGGAATCATTCTACCTCCACCCCCTGACTTCTTTTCACAGCTAGAAGAGAAGAAAACCACGGTGAAAGCTCACAGCGCCAAGTGCCCAAGATGTACAACGACAACTTCACCATCAAAATCGTCGTATTACTCCCCTCAGAAATCCAGCACCAAGTCCTACAAAGTCGTCAGTTCAAGTACAACGGCAAGGACGAAAGTTCCTCATCGATCTTTCACCATGAAACCAATCAGTAAGTCAAAACACAAGACTGTCACAGCTCCATTCACGGAGACTGTGACCAAGTCAACAGAGAAAATTTTACCCTACATTCAAGCCACTACACCAGCAACGAATAAAGTGAATACATTGGAGATCTCAGAGATTCGCACAGTGAGGCCAGTGTTGAGTAACCAGGTAGTCGAGTCCAAATCAGGAGAACAGAAGAGTCGCTGGACAGGCGGTCCGAACAAATTAGGACCTATTGTTGCGTACTATCCTACTACAACGCCATCAGCTGTTTATGAACCAGTTGAAGTTACACCGGCGTCAGTCAAGAACTCCATCACAAGGGAAAAATGTCCTGAAAGTTTGGCATCATATTACTTCTACGAAGAATCAAATGACGAAGCTTCTGGCACTACGACCAATCCGACTGTTTACTTTCAAGAAACGACACAATCGCCCTATTACAAAGTGGATGGCCTGTCTCGACCGCAGACCCAGAATAAGAAGCCCTACTATGATATAGAAATCACCCCTTCTCAACAAACTGCTGAAGACTACAGCGTAGAAGTGATTGAACCCGTTATGAAGACTTCACCGAGATATAGGTACAGCGATTCTGGCCCCTCTACGAAAATTCCGGGGTCCTCCAGAGTGCAGGGACAACGTATGTTGTCACACACGTCTCCTCTGTATTATCAAAGTATCACAGAGCGACCACAGTTAAATCTCCAGTCATTTTTTACGACACCAGTGACCAGGGAGTTCGCAGCAGGGACTCAGGATGGCAATAGATACGATCAGGAAGTCAAGCCCAAACCAGTTTACCAGTATAGCTTCGAAGCTAGTAACTATTCTCCGCGTGGACGTCAACAGTCGATTTATAAGCAGGAAGTCCAAGAGCAGCCGCAGAAGCAAGTCACGTTCAACGAGTGGCAGGACATTCAAGACGAGGGTCAACTGTATGATTATGAGGGAACTGTCGAGCCTGAGCAACGACTTCATCAAGACAGGTCTCACTATAGAACCAGATTACCTGATAATTATGAAACGTCCACCGTGCGACCTTCAGTTGTGAATACAACGCCCAATCCCTCACACGCCTACTACACAAAGCAGGATGAACAACTGCTGGATGATGTTACGAAAGAGTACTTCACGAATTTCGGTAAGAAGATAAGACATCAGAGATTGCCTTCGACGACGCCAATTTATGGTAAAAGCAGCGTCACTGAGAGACCCAATTATCCAACACGGAATTCCTTCGTGACGAATGATCACGAAAGCAGCCAATCGGTTACTTACAAGACACCCAGAGTCAAAGTACATTATGGTGATCAATCTCACAGAACGTATTCACTGGAGGATGACACCCAAGTGAATTACCAACAGCCACTGCCAACTGTCAATCCAGAAGCTGAATTTCTACCTGGATATGGACCAAAGGAAAATGAAGAAGCGGTTCCAGTGCAATCGCAACCCCTGCGAAATCCTCAATATGTGCAGCCCAATTTGTCGCGTCAAAGACTGCTGCCCATCCTGAGGTACAATGGTCAACAAATCGCTCAACAGCCAATCGGAGATGCACCAACGAGTTTTGTGCCTCTGGCCGACACCAGGGACAACAATCAACGAGTTTACCCAGGCAGACCGATATCTCTAGCAGGCGATATTGCGGTAAATTATCGCAATCCACGGCCACCAATCAATCCTGATGCGGAGTTCATTGATCCGGCAACTGGACAAGCAGAGAGTTCAGGGAACCCGAGCTCGTACTTTGCCTACAGACTACCGGGTGATGGTGGGCACGTCTATTTCCTCACGCCTCATGCGATCGCACAGAGGCAAGACAGTAATAGTGGCGCGTACCTGAGACCAAGGGGATCCAGACCAGCGAGACGAAGACGAGGTCCAGGAAATGCTTGAGATACAGATGTTCTTCATTGAACGGCAGTCAAAACATGCCATAAGATATAATTGAATGATTTGAGAAAAAAAAATCCGTAGGTGTCATATGTGCTATTTGCTGTATCAGCACATGCATACTCGGCAGTATTTATTGCTCTGTAAATACGATTGACCTAAGTTAATTAACGATACGTCTTTGGGTTAATAATTTATACGACCCCCTGTTCCTGACCCCGAGGTCGTGCAATTTGAACGCGCATCAGGACAACTCGAGCGGCGGAGCGCTCACCCAGTCGTAATTGACTCTTGTGTGTTTACGTATTGTCTGTGATTAATGATTTAAATGTATATATATATATATAAACACGTATGATTCGTGTGACGTAACTGCAATGGACTATGTGTCTTCGGGCAGTGTTACTTCATAATCTTTTTTGTTATTTTATTAAAGACTAATTAAGTGAATATGACTAGCAAACTCTATGCAATAATGGGAGAATTCGCTGTATAACGTTAAGGCTCGTTGTAAGCCACCAAATAAAATACATTTACCCCTCAGCTCCTTTCGCTTTCATCAGTAGTCACTAAATTAATTAGTCGAAAATCAGTGATTTTAGTCGATATGCAAATTGTCAAGACTCACCAGTGTCGATCTCTTGAATTTGCGTCGGGTCGGGTAGAGGATTGTCGTGAAGGCGTAGATACACTTCTATTGCACATTTCGCCGCTTTAAAGTAGAACGGATGAGCACGTAGAATGTCTTCTAACCTCAGTAGTCCAACGTAGGAGCGTAGTGTCATCTTTCGCATACAATACGTATGGAAATCAAATTGGTCTTCTATAATCTCCGAAAAATGCTGCAAGCAATACACAACATATATTTATTTTCATCCAAAAGAATTAGACATTTCATCATAATAAAAAGAAGAACACGACTTACACGATCGACTTCATGACATTTTTTCAGAGCATCACCGTACTTCCCTAGACGTTGATAAGCGTGGGCAGCCTCCGTCTGGATCCACATACATTGCATTTCATTGAGGTTCTCCATTGCTGGGACACCTTCTCTCGTGAACTTTCCACAGGTCTCCTCCGCCTCTTTAATAAGATTTGCACGAAGCATGTACTTGGCACACTTTGAATTAATGTACCGATCGGCAGTGTCTAAGCCCTGGGCCTCATCTAACCACTTGTAGGCATCTTGAGCATTGCCAGCGTGCTAGAATAAAAGAACATGAGGCCAATAGTAAATTATAAAATTAAAGAAAATTAAAGAAAAGTAAATAAGTACCTTGTATATGCGTCCTTTGGTAACAAAAAGTTCTATGAGTGTCGGAGTATGAGATAAGGCAGCATTAATCTCCTCAAAAGCCTTTTCAGTCAATCCGAGGTAATCGTAATGTTGCGCCAGGTAATAGTAAGTCCACAGGAGTGCCGACGCAGGTTCTCGTGGATTTTCCTTATCAAGGTCACTAAAGTGTCCATGAGCCTTCAGTGCCTCTGTATACTCCAGCATCAGTGACTGTATAATCTCGACTTTCTGTTGATCCGCATACAATGAACGTAGATTGACGAATAACGGTGGTACCCCTTTATGCAAACCTATAATAGCAATTCCAAATGCAATAGAGATTAATAATAGTGTGTTAAGTATAATAAACATTTAAAAAATGTTTATTATACTAATTAGCTAACCTTTTCGTAGATATTGGTCGACCAATTTCTTAAATTGTTCACCGGATGCATAATTCAGTTGTAATCGACGAGGAGCAAGTGCCCGTGGACACAATTCTTCGTATCTTTGGAGCATTTGAAGAGTATTTGCTGGCGTGGCGTGTCTCTCAGCTTCTGCGAGCTTGGCATAATACGTTGTATTTTCTGGATTGATGCTCAACAGTTCTTTGTATACTTGCACCGCTTCAGCATACTGTCCCAACTCAAGGCGTAATTTACCTAAAAATAAATCATGAGTATTATTCACTTGTAAATATATAATACACACTTGAAATTCTGAACCAGATCCCACCGTATGTCTCTTTCACCGTTATTTTGTCGCATATCTGATCACGGTATTTGTCAAGGTGCTTTAAAGCTTGTTCACTGTCTCCAGATTCTTGAATTACCAAATTTTGGTATAACAGCAACTCACTATGCTCATAATCATAGCATATCTGTATAAATTTCAAATTTCTTTGTATTAGTTTGGTGACAATAATAAATTAATTTATAGAAAATAGTTAAATTCTCTTACCATAGGCGAATCCCTGAAAGTATCGAGTATTTTCAAGGCTGTTTCGTAGTCTTTCAACAAATGATATGATATTGCAAAGCCAATCCATGAAGCTCGTTGGGTAGGCCTCAGCATAAACAGCTGATATCGTGTATCCTGCAGCAATATATCACAGTTTAATAGCAAATAGTAAAAGTAAGTGACTGTAGAACATACAATAAAACTAACCTTATAGCCATCTAGATCTCTCATTTGTATTTGCAGTAATGACAAATCTCGAAGGATCTGAATGTTGTCCTTGTCCCACTTGAGAGCATTCCTGTAGGCTTTAATGGCTTCATCGTACTTCTTATCAGACCTCTGCAGTAGCCCATAGACATGCCAACAAACATGAGACTGCAAATCGTTCCTGAGACCACGCCGTACATGATCATAAGCCTCTTCTTTTCTACCCAAGCAATTGAGAGTCAGTCCTTTCATAGCCAAAGTCTCCCCATGCTCACTGAATTTGGGATTGGAGAGGATTTGCTTGGCGAATTTCAACCCATTTTTGTACTGCTTATGCTCGTAACATCTCTGAAAAAAAAAATATTCGTAAATATTGTCATCGTCAGTAGAGTAACATAAAAATATAGGTTACTAATTTACTCATGACTAGACAAAAGAGAAAGATTTTGTTAAAAACTTCTCATTCATAATGCAACGATAAATTCAAAGTCTATGCAGTACTTTGATGTTTTTATCACGATAGTGCTTCATCATTACACTGTGATGAATACTAGAGTTACACCGGGAGTAGTGGGGTCCAAAACATGAGTATTTTTGTCGATTCTTACTCACCAAAATTCGTTTAAACAGAGCATTTTCTTTCTGTGGCAGAGGGTTGCTGGATGGCATTTTTGTATAAATACAAAAATAGAGGGTCTTTATCACCCGGTAAACTTAATTTCCACGACAAAACCTCGTGGTCACAAACGAAGAAGTCGATCTTGGATCACGTGATCATTCGCGACAAAATACTGTTCCGCCGGAAGTGCTACTTTCACGGTGCCGCACAGTTCGATTAAAATTATTATTTGTCTATCCAAAAAACTGGCAAATTGATTTTCTCCCTCTACGCACTCAGAAGTTTGTCCTCATTGATTGTTCTTGGCAATCGTCATTTAAAAGGCTTCTCACTGTGTGCGTCTTTATCTTATACCGACAAAGCGTTTAATCACTATCCTCCATAACCTGCTTAGGTCACGGGGTGATTCGACTCTAGAGCCTGTAAAACTCAAGATTTAAATGCTCAAATTTGGCGGGAAAAATTTCCCAAAGTTTTATGATAATTATTTTTATTATTTATCGAAGCAATCAATCTTTTACATTACGTAATGACAGCTACACGCAACATTTTTTTTGCCAAGTCTACGATAAATGCCGCGTTTCCATTGACGGCAACGGCATTCCATACGCAACGAAAAAATCGCGCGCTGAACTGTATACTCTCCATCGATAAAAAAGGAAAATACCGACTTTTTTCATGTGTGCATACGCATTTATGTGTATGTGCGATTTACTGCATGAAGGTGTGTGACGCCTGCTGATGTAAATGCTGTCCGTTTCATCAGAATTCGAGTATTCAAGGCAGAAGGAGCATCTCTCACAGAGAGCAGTATCACAAACTGCTGTGAAACACCCCCCAGTACTTGTCGACGAACAAGAGTGCTTCACGTAGCAGTGAGAGAGGACCTAACACAACCCAGTCGAATCATCAATCATATTCAAAGGATTAAAACATCAAGACGACGGCCATCCACACGAATTTGCACCGAAGACTCTTATAATGGGAGCTAACCGGAATCCTACCTGAACGAGTCTTCAAGGTTCATTTACATTTATTGCTAATTTATCACCAGCATTCCAGGATATTACTAAATGTATTGCTTTATCATTTCAGTTTACAACCAGACTCACCAAGCTATATATGAGCCTTAGTGAGTCTTGTATTGTCTTGCTGAAACGATCTTTGAGGTTATGTCACTTTGAAGTTAAGCATTCTTACAATGTTATTATCTTGGTTGCAGAGATTTCCCTGAAACTTAACTATGAATGGATGATGCCAGGAGGCAATGAACGGCATGGAGAGACATGGACATGGGCACAGTCATTCCCATGCACATTCACATCATCATCATCACCATCATCATCATCATCACTCATCCACACCTTCGTCGTCTCATAGTGGGAGTGGACAAAACACACCGCAGAACGTTAATCAACAGCCCAAGCATAGCCATGGACATGCCTCTCATGCGCCAAATCAATCAGCATGTGGACCAGTACCTCCACCACTGCCACCACCACCACCACAACCGACAGTACAGAAACCGAGGAACTACAAGCTCCTTGTCGATCCATTTCTTGTGAAAGGTGCTACAAAATTGTATAGATACGATGGCGTAGTTCCTGGTGATCCTACGTATCCCACAGTTCAGACTCGCGACCCACGATCTCAGTTGACACGAATATGGACACGTTTGGAGCAATTAGAGTTGCCGGTCCCACGCTTCAAGATCGACTCGCATTATTGTGGCGAGCCTCCGCCATTGGAAGTGACATTTTGCCACTTAAATGACAATATTGATAGAACATTCTTGGGAGATATGGTCCAAAAATTCGGTGCAGTCGAGGAACTAACGATATACTATCATCCATTGACAAATAAGCATCTAGGTATTGCCCGAGTGGTGTTTGAAGCTATCAAAGCCTCTAAGGCATGTGTAGAAAAGTTGAACAACACATCAGTGATGGGGAAAGTCCTGCGAGTGTTTTTGGATCCCTTCGGCGAAGAGTGCAAAAAGATATACGCGGATTTAACGACAGAGAAAAAACCCGAGAAAAAGGTGGAGAAGGAAGTAGTGAAGCCAGAGGTGGAGCCGGAGAAACAAACGCCCATTGAAAAAGTCCCTGAAGAGCGAGATGAATACAGAGGAAGTAAAAAAGGTCCAGGTTCAGACAAGTCGAGAGCTGACGGGCCACCTTACATCGAGAATTCGCGGTTTAACAGCAAGTACAGGGATTATCCAACACCTGGAGGAAGCACAGGAAGTGATCTTGGCTATGGAACAGCACCGAGTGAGATTAATTATTCAAGTACCTATTCGCAGAGCTCGACACCGGCGAGCTACGATTACTACTATCCGAGTTATCATCATCAGTCGAGTGGTTATGTGCCCGGTATGTCGTCAGGCCCGCCACCACTTCCACCGCCAGCTCCTGCGATGCCTACTCCACCCATTCAAGCAAATTCTGGCGTCTGGTGGCCCGGCAATTCGACGAATTATCCTCCACCTACTATGTGGCCTACGCATGTTCCACCATCCACTATTGTCGAAAGTATTCCATCCACCAAGACTAGTAACGCCAAAGGATCGCATTCGTCAAAAGTGAAGGAGAAGAAGGAGAGTCAACCTTCAACGCCGAAGAATACGCCTCGAGATTCACCTGTGGAAACACGAAAGACCCTTGATCTTGATACGAGAATCGCTATGCTGCTCAAAGACAAGGCTGGAGGAATGGCGCCACCGTTTCTTCAGTTCGGTAGTGACTCTGAGGACGAAGGCAAAAAATCGCACCTTCCAGACGACGAGATTCTCTCAAATCCACCCAGTCCCTTTCTCTCTGCCGAGATGTACAAGTCATGCTTCGAGAATAAGACTGAGCGAACCAAGGACCGCAGAAAAGCCCATGAGAATAATGTCAACCAAATGTCCGTCGACGAAGATCTCGGCAGCGTCATTAGCTCGAGTGAAGACGAGGCTCTCATGGGCAGTTATAGTCCTGCGGCGATTGGTGCTGAGCCAGTACCTCCGAAAGATCCACCGCCGCCACCTCCACCTGATGACGATCGAATGTCCCTGAGTCCTCTTAGCTCTGGTGACGAGAAAATCGAGGAGGTTATCGCCCAGGCTGAACCCACGAATCAGTTGTACACAGGAACTGGCTATCCAGGTCACATGGCGCAATACCCCCAGCCCCCTGACGTATATGGCTGGCCACGACCTGCACAATACCCCTATCCATACGGAACTGCTTACTTACCCAACCAATATCAGTCGACAACAGTTCCTGGTGCAGTGGGGTCGCAAGGTACCAGTTACTATCCCACCTTTCACTCAAGACTGCAGGCAATGGCTAATCACAACATCACAAAGGACAATCCTCAAGGTCCCACCATCAACGGAGTCCTCGAACGTGTTGTGAATGAGCTAAAGCAGATTCTGAAGAAGGATTTCAACAAGAAAATGGTGGAGAACACGGCGTTCAAGCTCTTTGAGGTCTGGTGGGACGAGAAGAAAAATGAGAAGAGCCGAACAAACGACGAGAGCACCATTGTAAACAATACGACGAAGGAAGAGCCACCGAAGCAGCAGGCTCTATCTTCGTTACTCGAGCAAGCCACTCCTCTGGGTCTGAATTACGACGGATTCGGCCTTGGCATTCGTGCCAGTATGCCGAAAATGCCGTCATTCAGACGGAAGGTCAAAACACCAAGTCCACCACCCCAGGACGAGGACAGTCGTCAGTCAGATCGTATCGACACAGAGCTGATTGAGAGCGACAGCGACCTCGACCTTCCGATGGTCTCCACGTCAAAGCCCAAACGGACACTCACGACTTTACCCACTAGTGCCTCGTCGATCTCGTCGTCGACGGCGAGTGCGAGCTCGGGCTCCAGTCGCAGTAGCGATTCTTCGAGTAGCTCGAGCGACACCTCCGACGATGACGAACAAGTTGATTCAGATAGTAGGCTGACTGATACTCGACCACTGGCGTGCAATAGCGATGATCCGGAGATTTTAATGGAACTCGCGATACAGAGATCACTCGACTGTCCAACGCCAATTGGTCGCGAAACACCTATTCCAGATTTGGATTTGCACATGCTTCCAATTGATTTCCCTCAATTGAATAATGACGCGAGTACAGATTCTTCGCCGTCGATGTCACCGATGGTCGAGCGACCAAGCACGCCAGTGAAGACAGAGGTCAGGGACGTGAAAGTAACGATAAAAGAGGAGCCTAGAGACATTCAGAAAATGGAGAGCTCAGCAGCGGAAGCATTAATGACTCTCGCTGGTCAGGATAACATAATCCGGCACAAGAGTCCTGGTCCAGTTCAACCAAACATCATCAGGTCCCTCGAGAGCATGTCCTCCAAATACATTAACAACGAGCCGATCCTGCATGAGTCCGAGAAGATCGAAATGTTCAGTGAAATACCGACGACAGACTCGGAGGAGGAGAGTCTGGAGATACGAAGGTTGAGATATCAAGCTGAATCCGAGCTGCGATTGAACGGTCAGCAAAGTCCAAGTACGCCAGGTTCTCAGGCTTCCCAGGTCTACATGGAGCACTCGTATTCACTCCCACCTGCGCCCGTTGAGTCTCCACGAGCAGCGGAACCACCGCCACGTGCATCACTGCCCTCAGTGTCATCGCGCACACTCCCATCGAAAACGAAGACAACCAAACCGCTCAAAGTTGAGAAGCCGAGGGAAAAGACGGAGAAGAGGAAGAATAACAAATATTCGAAATTGACAGCGCACCAGAACCACGAAAGGGAGAAAGAGAATATTATAAATGAATTCGCTTATGAAAGACTGCCAAGGAAATTCCCAGAAGCACCACCAGTCACTTACAAAGAGCGAGACCTCATGGCAGAGATGGGAGTCCTCTACGAATTCCTCACACGTGGAATTGACGCAGAGGATATCGAGTACCTTCGTAGGAGTTATGAGGCCCTGCTCGCCGATGACACTCAGGGCTATTGGCTCAACGATACTCACTGGGTAGATCATCCCGTGACGGACATTCCCAGTCCTGCGAAAAAAAGGAAAAGAGACGAGCTCAGACTTCACGCGACAGGATGTGCAAGAACGGAGGGTTACTACAAGGTGGACATTCGGGAGAAGGCGAAACATAAGCATCATTATGCACAGAGCATACAGCGTTCCAATGATGTAGAGGTGAATACAAGCACTGGAGGGGACAACATGATCAATGGACCCAAAGGAAATACCAAAGCTCTTAGTGGAAAGATGCAGGCTCTTTCACGAGAAGCACGAAGCAACCAGCGACGTCTGCTCACTGCCTTTGGTATCGACACAGACAGTGATCTCCTCAAGTTCAATCAATTAAAGGTAAAATATATTTTTTACCATTTCTTGTGTATCGAGCTAATGGCTTCATTGGTATTAACTGATAATTTATTATTTTTTCAGTTCCGCAAGAAGCAATTGAAATTCGCCAAGTCTGGAATTCACGACTGGGGTCTCTTTGCCATGGAACCAATCGCTGCCGACGAAATGGTAATAGAATACGTCGGCCAGATGATCAGACCGATCGTTGCTGATCTCCGAGAGTCTCAGTATGAAGCAACTGGTATTGGAAGTTCCTACCTCTTTCGTATCGATCTCGACACAATTATCGATGCGACAAAGTGTGGAAACTTGGCACGATTTATCAATCACAGTTGTAACGTAAGGCTCAGTTCTTTTTTATTAGTATTTATGGGATTTTTGTGGCAGATAAATAATGTTCTGATTCCGTCTGTTTAGCCCAATTGCTATGCAAAAGTAATCACAATAGAGAGTCAGAAGAAAATTGTGATCTACAGCAAACAACCAATTGGTGTAAACGAAGAAATTACCTACGACTACAAATTCCCTCTAGAGGACGACAAGATCCCTTGTCTGTGCGGTGCACCGCAGTGTCGTGGTACTCTCAATTGAGAAAAGAAGAAAATAAGATTCGTTATGTCGTGCTTCGAGTGGTCATTTTCATTATCTCCAAGATCCCACACCTTGCCTCCTCCTCCTCATCCCATTCATCGTGTCCTGCTCATATTTTTGTAAATAAACCCCTATGTAAACATTTTTTAAAAATGCAAATTGAAAAATGCTAAATTATGCTCGATAATTAATGGATTTCCTTTTAATTTTACTACGTCATATGAGATATAGTATGTATGACATTAGAAATATTTTAATTCGGATGACAAGATGTTTATTTACACGTGCAAAAAATAAGAAATTAAAGAACTCATTGATTGATCGCGTTCGATGACGGATCTGGCATTGGATGTGAGTTGTTACTGGTAGGAATTGATCCCATGTTTAAGCTTTCCGGCTTGAACGTTTGTGTAGAATTGAGATTGGTATTTAATACTGCACTTGGAGCAATGGGATTCTGCATGTCCAATTGACTCTGAGCAATATCTTGGAGGGCAGCTTGAATTCTCTGGAGTAAAGCTTCACCTTGACGAACAACTTCTTCCAGCTGTTCGCCAGCCTCCATGTTCTCTTGCTCCAAACGACTGAGGCTTGCGACCTGTAGCTCTTGGGATGACTCTTCGCTTGGGAGACTTTCTATTAAAGTATCGATGTCCTTGGCACATCGTGCTATTAGCGTTGCAAAAAGAGCAGCGTAATCCTCTTGGGTTTGATGAGGTTGAGGTGTTCCTATTCGGTCGAATCCTGGAAATTTGCTTGGGGTTGAATACTGCTGGAGGATTCCCACACTGTTACAAAAGTGCTCCGCTTGCTACAAACAACAAGATTATATTTGTTTATGATGGATGAGAGTTAAATTGATGAATAGAGACAGGATTACTGTTGATTTACCTGATTTATTGTGTCTTGCAGCTGCGTCAAACGATCTGCCATTGTACTGTCTTTTTACAATAAAAGTATTTCACTTAGACTTCGTTAACAATAAGATAATGAAGTAATAAAGATCCTATTGAGATTGACAATCGCAATACAAAAATAACAGTTGCAACAGCGTCGTAAACTTGCGTAAACTCCAATAGTTTAATTGAGGTTAGGTTAATACTGAGGACGTTGCGCGCTCACGACAACGACTCTAGGTGAATTTTCATTGACGAATCGCGGGGGGGGGGGGTCAATTTAAGGTGGCATTGACTGTGCCTGTGTGTCAAATAAACAAACGGATCAACAACAATTAAGCAACAATGAGTAGGATTTTTGAAATAAAACATCAGCAATATAATATGATTTCGAAAGAAATATTTAGGTAAATCGGGTTTTATTTATTTATTTTACATACATACAATAGATATTGATGACTGGGCTACGCGCGCGTTATAGGTTATGTTTCTTAATCAAAGCAAAAATTCAAATTAAACCGCGTTGTCACGTGATAAGCACTATAACCAATAAGGTTAGTGGCCACGAATATTTCGAGTATTGCGAGTTTTCGAGATAGATTTCGATATATTTCCGGGTTGGACCGTTCATGGATTTTTTAAGAAAGGATATATGTATTATTATTTACTTTTAATTCAGCTAGAGTCAAAACTTCTTTCTTCACCATAACATAACGACGAGCTGTTGGTAAATGTCGCAATTATTAAAACTTCATTTATACCTTTTGTACACTCTTCTTACATGAATGTCTTTAACGTGTATTTCTTCACTTTGAACTATAATCCTAAAGTCTTGGGAATTCTGCGTAGATTCCGTCTTACACATTTCTTCGTACGTTTCCGCTTGTTTTGTCGATGTAGAAAAATAATATCTTCTAGTATGTACACAAATAATGTTCATTAGATTTATATTGATAGACTCATCGTCGACTAACGTAAAGTCGAGGTACTCTAGCTCCCAGCATGTTCCATATACTTCACCAAAAGGACGCCGGAAACCTTTGTGGCATTCTTGTGAAAAGTCACCACGTTTTTCTCCTGAGAAGAGTTATCAAAAATTAGACAGTGCTAAGCGGTCAAATGATGTTTTCCATCACAACTCACCTCAATACGCAAATTTAAGTTTTAGCCCACGGAACATGTGGAGTTCATGATGCCAAGCCTCAGTCTGCAAGCGCTGTTGAGTTTCCAAATACGAAACGTTAGTCAGAAGAACAAAATCCAGACAAGAGACTTCCAGACAAGGACATAGCAATTTTGTAATAAAAATTATTGCAAATAATAGCATATTGCACGAGAATGTCATCTGAATGAATGATGTCGCCTGATATTACTGATACTCTGTAATAATCATAATGTAACGGCACACAATTCGTTGTAACATACGTAACAGAAAGTAATTTTCTATTGTTGGGATAATGAGGTGAACAGATAACTATTCTACGCAAATGTAAATGCAAATGTGGTCACGCCAGTGATTTATCGCACCATCCAACCACCCATGAAAAAGCATCATTTACTTGATAACAATCCGACACGCCACACTAGTCCATTCCATTATTTATTTTGGTTCAGACTTAGTAAGAGAACAAAATAAAATATAAACCGAATTCCAAAGATATACAACAATATTAATGCAAAACTTGGCTGTAGTTCTATAACTCTGTAATGCGTTAACAATTGAGCACTGCGCCAAACTGTTAAAAAAATCATTAATTGTTCGATTAAAATCCAACATGCCATGGAAGCATAATTCGATAATTCGCATAAAAGAATCACTGGTCAGGTGATAAAAAAAAAAGCCAACTCGAGACATCTACAAAAACATTAATCTTGTATTTTAATTGATTAAATACAAAAATCTTACATGACTATATAATATATATTTTTTTCCACAATTAGTTATGTATATAGAATATAAATAAGTGATGGCTTTATGCGGATGATGAACCCACGAATCGGTTTATGTCAGTGGAGAAATATATATCAGGTGAAAAAACAATCCCATTTCGTGGGTTCATCACGTTGTCTCGCAAATGCTTGCTCTATTAATGAGCAGTAAGCACGCCATTCGTTACTTGATTCAATAGAAAATTATGAAACGAACACGCATCTCAGTATTGCGGTGTAACTACCGCAAATTAATTACTCGTGGTCTTGACCTTTTAAGTACATTATAATTGATATCGATCCTATCTCCCTGGGAGGTGTAGGCGCGTAAAATACTTTTTTTTTCTCCGTCTTTCTCGATCCATATTCTCATTGAAGAATCGCGAAAGTTTGAACAGTTAACAGTTACATCTTGAAGTAGAAATAAGTATTTGTCTTAAGTACAATATAGATTGGACAATACAACGAATATCTTGTCGTTTTATAGAACACATAAATTATTGTTTCCATTCGGTTACAATGGTTTTTTTTTTAGCGAGAGATTGACATCGCCGATGAGCTCCAGCACCTGTTAATACTTGTGACGTTGACAGTTATTGCTATAGGAGATCAAATCCTATACGCGAACATTGCTATAAATAAATACGTACTACGAAATGCACTTTATATGAGTCAGTCTGTCAGTAAATATTCAAACAATGAAGTCAACGTAAACATTGGTCAACACACGTAGTTCACTTGGTGAGTCTGGTCTCGGTGCCGACTTTACTGGGATCGGGTAATCTCACGACCATTTGTGCGCCATTCTGTGTAGTCCTGGCTTTTGGCGAGCCTCTGCCGATTTGATGTGGAGGACTCACCGGTAAAACTCTCTTGGCCCCACTCAATTTAGGCGAACAACACGGCTTATTATCGCCTGATAAATTGACATTACTTACACCAGTTCCTTGGCTATCTGCCATTCTCAAATGTATGGCATCCTGGTTATGTTTAAAGGTGGAGTCCTTTCGATCCAGTGAATTGTTGTCGACTAAAATCGCAGGAGAACCACCTTTACTTGTACTCTTTTGGCTAGTCAAGTAGGTCTGGTTGACGTACCAATTATGTAGTCGATGATGAATTTCTGGGAATTGAGGCCTTCGATTCGCGACCTCATGCCAGCACTCGATCATTAGGCTATAGATCATCGTGGGACAGTCTTCAGGACAGGGCAGCAACTGTCGAGAGCGTATCATATCGATGACTTCTTGATTGTTATAGCCATAGTAAGGCTGTAGGCCGTAGCTGTAAATTTCCCACAGGACAACGCCAAAACTCCACACATCGGACTCAGTCGTGAATTTACCGTAGAGAATTGACTCTGGTGGCATCCACCGCACTGGTAGAAGACTCTTTGACTGGACTCGGTAGTAATCGCTACTGTATATATCTCGAGATAGTCCGAAGTCTGATATCTTTACCGTGAGGTCTTCTCCAACCAAACAATTTCTCGCAGCAAGGTCTCGATGAACATAATGATGGCCTGCTAGGTATTCCATCCCCGAAGCTATTTGCAGAGCAATATGGAGGAACTCTGGTTGCTCGAGAACCTTGCCAGTCTCATTATTAATTGGAGCATCAGTTCTCGGTGAATGGCAAATTAAAAACTCGTGAAGATCGCCCTGAGTCATATACTCAAAGAGCATACACATCGGCTCGCCCTTCAAGACAACACCCAGTAAGCAAATGATATTAGGATGTCGTAAATCAGTCATCAAATCGACTTCTCTTTTGAAATCACCTTGAGTCTTCGGCGTGGCATTCTCTTTGAGTGTCTTCACAGCAACGTAGGTTGGCTCTTGATGTTTACCACCAGACGATGGCTGTAATTCACCTTTATAGACCTTGCCAAATGCGCCTTCACCCAGTTCTTGAATAAATGCAACATTTTCCAAAGAATACTGAGGCACACCTCGGTTAGTTGAGGTCCTGCTGCTAGCAATGCTGCTCAAAGTACCTGTCCCTGGTGTTGTAACACCTCCACTTGCTAGCAGAGAACTCATCTCGATGGGTTGACTTGTGTTTCGTCTACCATCGTAGATATTTTTGTCACACTGGATTCCAGTCATCATTTTGCCACTGGGCAAATTATTCATTGGCCTTCGTCTCAGCTTTCGCTTCCTGTAGCAGCAGCAGTAACAAGCAAGCATTAAAACAAATCCGGCTACGAGAACGAGGCCCACAGTCGCGTAGATCCAAAGATGGTCCACACATTTGACTATGGCACACGGTTCTTTCTGCATTTTATTGTTGGCATCGACATAGCACCACGGTTGGGCCGCTTCACCCCCTGGATTGCGACAGTATGAGTGCCTTCCAAATAACTCGGGATAATTCGAAATCTGGAGATTGAAGTGATGGAACCATTTCAGACACGGCAAACCACTCTTGCTGTACTTTACCATTCCACGATACGACTGGCCATTGCCCCAGTAACAATAATCATTCTCCTGGGCAATCTGCCCGGTGGATATTTCCAGAGATAGGCAATCATTTGCCTCTTTGCTTCCCTCTAAAGGCAAATTTGCACACTCCTCCAGTGGAACTTGCCCACCGATTAGAGGGTGTCTTTTGGCAATTGCATATTCCGTTCTGCACAACTCATTCTCCAACATCTCGCAGTCTGCCCGACAAATTCGTCGCAGCTTATTATTCAACAACTGCTTCTTTGCAATTGCAGACTCAGTCTCGCCATATCGCTGGCCAATAATTTTCCCACTTGTCTCGGGGCTCCTAGTGGATTGACGATTTATTTGTGCTCTTTTTGCCCGAGAAATTCCAGGTCTCATGCCTGTAAATTCGTCGCTGCCTTCATTGTCGTCGTCTAATTGGTCTTGTGCTCGATCATTTGATTGCAAGGAATCTAAGATCTTTTTCGCTTCAGAACTATTGTTTTTCGGTCGATCCCGACAGATCGGAAAGGCTGAATAGCACAGAGATGGCTTAGCGTAAGCTTCACAGTTGTCTGAAAGTTCATTGGATAAACTGATGACGCCAAATGCCTGTATTAGCTTATCCTCCAATATCTTTTGTGTCATTGGAAATTTAATATAGACTGTTTGGTTTCCTACAAATTCTGCACAAGTTTTGCCCACATAAACCTGCAATAATAGTGGATATTTTCAAGTAAGCGAAAATAGATATTGCTTGAACGAGACATAAAATTTTATCTATATCAATAAATACCTCACAAACTCCTTCATAATTGACTTTTTCACCAGGTACTTCTGCAGCTTTTGGCGTGGCAATCACGTTAGTATTACGAAAATTCATGTCGGTGTCCCACACTAAAGTATTTAATGATTTTGGCCGTGTATTCGTGTATTGTGTCTGTCCAGGAAGTGATGGTGGCACATGTGTTCTTTCCAGGTCATTATTTAGCTCAGTAGTACCTCCGATTTCTGGCGTTACTTCACTTACATCCCTGAAACATTATTATTATTTAATTCTCAATCACAAGCAAAATTTTTATACTACCCGCTCAATAGGTATATCAGACGGTATAAATAATTAATAAATAAACATGAATCGTGAACATAACCAATAAATGAATTCGAAAAAAAAACAGGCCAAGTACCTCATCGGATTTTCGATATTATTGTCAGTAAACTGTCCATATATAATTATAAAATTTTGTA